>PVKP010005873.1:0-86642 GCA_004027715.1 Plecturocebus donacophilus
TCCTCTCTAAACTGTTTATTCTAGTTAGCCGCTCCTGTAACATTTTATCATGGTTCTTAGCTTCTTTGCCTTGGGTTAGAACATATTCCTTTACCTCAGTAAAATTTGTTATTAGTCACCTTCTGAAGCCTCCTTCTGTCAATGTATCCATCTTATCCTCCATCCAGTTCTGTGTCCTTGTTGGAGAGGTGTTGTGATCATTTGGAGGAGAAGAGGCACTCTGGCCTTTGGGTTTTTCAGCATTTTTTCCATTGATTCTTTCTCATCTTCATGAGTTTGGCTAGTTTTGATTTTTGAGGATGCTGACCCTTGGATGAGGCTTTTGTAGGGGCTTTTTTGCTGATGCTGTTGTTGTTGCATTGTTTGTTTGACTTTCAATAGTCAGATCCCTCTTCTGCAGGGCTGCTGTGGTTTGCTGGAGGTTCACTTCAGGCCTTATTCATCTGATTTGCTCCCATACCTGGAGATGTCACTCGAGGAGGCTGGAGAACAGAAAAGATGGGTGCCTGCTGCTTCCTCTGGGATCTCTGACCTCAAGATGCACCAATCTGATGCCAGTAGGAATGCTTCTGTATTGGGTGTCTGATGACTCTTGTTGGGGGGTGGTCTCACCCAGTTGGATGGCACCAGAAGCTTGACCTATTTAACAAAGCACTTGGCTGTCCCTTGGTGGAGGGGTATGCTGCACTGGAAGGAAACCTACTCTTCTGGGCTGCCTGGATTCCTCAGAGCTAGCAGGAAGAAAAACTAAGTCGGCTGGTTCACAGAGACTGTGGCCACCCTTTCTCTAGGTGCTCAGGCCCAGGGACATCAGAGTTCTGTCCCTGAGCCCCTTAACTGGAGTTGCTGGAGTTCCTGTAGGGAGACCTTGCCCAGTGAGGAGGGATGGGTCAGTGTCTGGTTTGAAGATGCAATCTGGCTGCTATCTGCCACAGCCGGTGTACTGGGCTGTGGGGAATACCTCTTGGGACCCAGCTGTCCAGCCTACCCGGCTCCAGTAGGGGAAAAGTGTGGCCTGGAGCTATAGTGATGGCTGCCGCCCTTCCCCACTGAGACTTAGTGTGTTAGGTAGCTAGCAGCTGCAGTGTTGGCTGCTACCCCTTCCACAAGGAACTCAGATGTCTTAGACAGCAAGCAACAGCAGCAGTGATGATGCCGATCCTCACCTGAGAAACTTGGCAGAAATCTTAGGCAGATTCCAGCCAAGTTGCTATTGAGAATCTGCATGGCTCTGTGGTTGGGCCCCCAGGTCCTGGTGGCATGGGTTCACAGGTGGGATCTTCGAATCTGTGAGTTGCACAGTTCCTTGGAAAAGCTAGGTTTCTCAGGATGGGTAGCACACTCACTTCCTGCCTCCCTCTTCTGGGGGTTGGGGCTCCCCTGCCCTATGTGGCTCGCACGTGGGCAGCTGCACCATACTGCTCTTTCTTCTCTGTGGGTCATGTCGGCTGCATAGTCGGTCCTAACGACAGAACCTGGATACCTCAGTTGCCAGTGCAGGATTTGTGTGCTCTTTTGCTTCTTTTAGATGGGGACTTCTGATAACCACTGCTTCTAGTTGGCCATCTTGGCCCTGCCTGACTCCCCCCAAAATAAACTCCTGTACTTTTTTAATCTTAAAGAGAGAACTATGTAGGGATTTTTAAAAACATTTCATTAAAAATCATTTTAACTAGAAAACATTCAATTTGTGGTAGGAATGTTAAGTTTCATTCTTATTGAAAGGACTTTTTTTTTTCCTTTATAATTTGGTCATCATAAGCACTCACTAGATGAGAGCACAAAACAAAACAAAAATAAATGAATAGCAGTTTTTAACTTTCTATCCACTATTGTTGAAAACACTTGTGTTTAAGTATCTTTACGCTAACTCCCTTCTTCCCTGCTTCTCTTCCTGAGATAGTGTCACATGTGTGAGGAAAAGGGTCTCACATGACCATGCGTCATGGAACAAATGGAACTGGGTAGAGACTTGCTATTATTGATTGACTTGCAGCAATCCTGGACCAGTGCTCACTCATCTGGCTAGAGTAACCTATAGCCCGAGCTTGTCCAACCTGCCACCCCAGGATTGCTTTGAATGTGGCCGAAGACAAATTTATACACTTTCTGAAAACATAGTGAGTTTTGTGTGTGTGTGTGTGTGTGTGTGTGTGTTTTTCTAGTTTATCAGCTATTTGGCAGTATATTTTATGCATGGCCCAAGACTATTTATTTTTCTTCCAGTGCTTATTACCAGGAGTGTCTAAACTTTTGGCCCCGTGAAGCCAAAAGATTGGACACCCCTGCTAAATAGATTGTCCTCTCTCATGCTTTCTGACTAACTGGGCCTCATCTTATCTCTAGATGGCAGAGAAAATCTACTGAATTTTGGCCATATCCTCTCTCTGCTTCTTGGCCTAGAAAGCCAACACTATAAACTCTGCTGCAGGATCACCAAATCTCTTTTATCAGAGACACGTGCTAGGTCTCAGCTCAGCTGCCTTTCTCTCCGCACTTTGAGAGCCAGTAGTGTTTTCTCAGGCACATCCATGAGTGAGAAGAGCAGAGGGAAATGCTGGGTTTAAACTGATGCCCTGTCCTTCAGTCCATCTACTTAATGGGCTCTCTCCACTCCCAGTAGAAAACTTAGCATTTCCTTAGGGACAACCTGAAAGAAGTTCCTCCTATATTTGTACTGGGGGCAGGACATCCACTTGCCATTCACCAGTGAGTTCTCCTCCCTTCTGGGATTTAAAGTCCTAGACAGGAGCACCACTCCCTGACCCCTGACTCAGTCTCACTCACATCTCTTTGTCTACCTCTGATTCCAACTTCATGGATGTCAGGAGTGTCTTCAGCTCGTTATGTAACAGTTTTGGAATTTGACCATCCCAGGTACATCACTGTAGTACATTAAAAGAAAGGTAAAGCACACCCTGTATCCTCAAATTTGTTTTGCCATTTTCTACACTGTACAAAAAAAATCATGTCTCGGTCGGTATAAATGGTTGTGAGGTAAAGACTATTGTAAATAAGTTGCATTATTTAATATTTGCAAAGTGATTGCCCTCATTACAACTTTTTACATATAATCACTAAGAAATCTGACACCTCTTTTTGCTTTTTTCATCTTCTGTTCTTTTTATTTTAATCCCTTTTTCTTACTTCTTTTAATCTCCATTTTCTTTAAAAAATCTGAAATTTGATGAGTACTCTGGTATATGACACTGTCCCTGAAGTATGCTATTTGAAAAGAACCATAGCAACTAAGTCCATTCTCCTTAACACCAATTTTCTGCACCTGCAATATGCCACCAGAACACCATCGTAACACCAAGTTGCTATTTGATTTGCCTATCACTAGTGAGTCAACAGCACCATACTGCAGGTTTCTAATGTTGAACACATCACATTTTGCCCCTTCCTCATGTAATGTCTCCAGTTTTTCCATATGTGTTGTTAGTCTCGTCTTCCTAATTAATAATAACCTTCTTGTGCGATTTTATGTGCCTGTCAGATTGCTGTTTATAATGTGACGTACACAAAATATTAACTAATATCTGTTATTGGAATGGTCAGTGAGGAATATTGTTCTATTAAACATAACTGAACTATAACTCCCAATCATCTTTTGTCCCTGGGAGAGAGGGAGAGAATCAAGAGTATTTCCCGAGTATGATGACCATTCAGCTTGTAGCTCTTCCGAGTAAGATAAAAGATGAGAACTAGACTGAGTAGAACTATGCTTAAAAGCTATCTCTTTCAAATATGCTTGTGGCATGCAACAACCGCAATCTATTATGGTGGAAAAAATTTTGCAAGTAGGCACAGGAAATAAATTGTATGTAATCATAATCATAGGTTAATGCTATATTTAATAGCTAAAAATGCAGTTACTTTCTTGAGTTTTGTGATTAATTCCTTCTGAAGTGTGTGCTTTGGTAACAAGTACCAAATCTTAAGTTTGTCCTCAATGAAACGTTCAATGAAAATAAAGAGAATATCAAAAGGTTATCTAATAATTCTTGTATCATATATTTAACTTCATTCTCTCTTAAATGGAAGTTATTTTCACTTAGTGAATTAGTTTTACATGGGTAGTATGCTTAAAATGGGACCACATTAATGAGTCTTTGTAGACATCTCATGTCAGTCTTCTCCTCTCATCCCCAAATTACACAAGTGAACGTATATGGATACACAGATATTTGTTTCATTAATTATTCACCATTAGTATGCTGAGTTGTTATTTTACTAGGATTCATTATACTGCCTTCTTTTCATATTTTAAAATGACTGATCAGGATTATGGGTTGAGTCTTTAGCCAAGAAATATAGTGAAGTTAACAAATTATATAGTACTCATCTCCAAGTCACACATGACTTGCAGTTGGCTACAGATATTATCTATCAACATTTGTCATAGGTCTTTGAGAGAATATGATACTCTGCACATGTGTGTTCTTATCAAAAAAAACTTCTAAATTTAATGGTAAAAAAGAAATTAGGAAGTATGACCATTGTTCAAGCTTTATTATTAATTCAAAACATAATTTTTAAATTGATGAATTTGGTCTATTTGATGGTGCAATAGCCTTCTACCCCCAAAAGTATTCCTGATTGTATCCTTAGAAGCCAATGTGTATTTACCCATAACTTTATTATACTATTTTCTAAAAATTAAAGATGATTTTTGAATTTAATTTTTGCCAGTTTTTTTTAAACCAGAGCTGAATTATAAATGAACCCACTTTATTAAGAACTACAAAGAGTGAGGCTGTTGGTTTGTGAAGTTTGAGACCTTATTAATATTCTAAACCAAACTCTATTGCTGCTATCTCATTAAACAGCATTGGGCAGACAGTTAAAGATTTTTATAGATTTTAATTCAGCTGGTAACTTGATTTAAAACAACACTGATTTTTAAAGAAATTCATTCTTGGTCATGTATATCATGCTAAATATCAAAATGAATTTGTGAGTATTTGAGGCTGTCTGTCTAACAGGGTATTAAATTCTTAGAGAGGCTTTCTTTGCTCATGCAAATTTTCATCAATTTTCTATTGCTTTCATTTCCCCTTGAGCTTTAGCTTTTTAGAAGAATGATTCATTCTTTTCAGCATATACCATGATCATTAAACAATTACACCTTTATCAAGCAGAGCAGTGAAAGACTCCATGGATAATAATGAGGTTGGAAATTCTCCTATACAACCTGTTGGCTCATCTTGGAAGAAGAATGTCATACCAAATTATTTTTTATGTGGTCAGTAATAATGTTCTAACAAGGATGGATGGAGCGATGAGCATAAAGGGCAATGCTAATGGAAAGAACTATAGTAATATTCACCTTGCCAAAACATGATAATGTCTTGACAAGATGCTACATGCTCTTGCTGCTAAATTAGGTTTCATACCCAGTTAGCAGCCCCTTTAGGTATCTGCTATCTTACAGAATGAGCTAGAAGGGAAATAATCTACCTTTCGTGTTTTAGAAATCTTTCATGTGACCATATGATAATTGCTTTGAAAATATCTTTTAAACCTAGACTTTATGATGCATTAACTGTGTGGAATGGTCCTGAAAGTATGAATGGAGTAGGCAGGAAGAAAGTTTGTTTGAATGTAGTTGCAGTCTCTGCCTACCTTTAATTTTTAGCTTTATACTGAACACGAATATGACTGAAATCTTCCCTTTTGATGTTTCCTAAGTACAGGATTTCAGAGTGCGATCTCTGATCTTTAGTGTGAAGATACATCTACATTAAACCAGAAATCACTGAAAGTGACATCTGGACAAGAACATTTGGGAAATTTTAAAACTGTGAAGGTCGATCATGGAAATTAAAGAGGAAGGGGCATCAGAAGAAGGGCAGCACTTTCTTCCTCCAGCTCAGGCCAATGATCCTGGGGACTCTCAGTTCACAAGTAAGTATACATGTATCCCTCCCTGTGTTTGCATCTAAAGATGCAAATTGGATTGAGACATACATATACATATATGCATTCAAAGATTCATAAGAATTTCAGTTCTAACAAATGGCATGGAATTACCTAAATATTTTTTTCTTTGCACTATTTACCTTGGTGGCATGAGTATATGATATGCCTTTCATCTTTTTTCTTGGGTAAGATAGATGATAGTCCATGAAATAGTTAAATATCAAACAAGAAGATCAAAGCTCTTGAATATATATTAAGATCCTAATAAATACTTTTTAAGGACACCTTCTAGACACTAATACTTTCTAAGAACACCTTCTATTGATATTTATGTAATCTTATATGTAATTATTTTTTGTACCATAGAAATTCTCTCTTTAAACCCAAAAGGTATTTAAGTTGAAAGCATTAGGAAAAAGTTATTACACTAGCAACTTAGATTGTCACTGCCATACCAGAGAGCACTAAGTCAAAAATATAGAGGCCATGAAGATTTGGCCAAGTTTGCATGCGAACATTAAATTGGTTTTGTATTACTCAAGTAATTAAAATCATTGGAAGAATTGTATGTTTTCTTTTATATTTAAAATTCTAGGGTTTGGGGTTTATTGTTTAGCATGAACTATGCCTTTTTCTTTTCTTTTCATACGATTCCTGTAGTCCAATTATTTAATACTGGCAAATATATGCCTAACCTTCTCTTTTCATTTACATTATAAAGCTAATCTTTAGAAAATTGTATTGGTTGGATGCATTTTTGAGAAATGTGGTTGTCAATGTTTAAAGCAGAGTTAATTGTTAATGACCTTTTAAAAAATCCCAGACATCTGAAGTTCACAAAACCCTACCTAATGACTGTCACTTTAACTTCTCTTGGAAAATCTAAAATTGTTAACCAAAGCAATTGTTAAATGTCAGCAGGAGAAAAAAATATACAGTTACTGTGCAAAACAAACAAAATAAATGTTAACTCTGTGAATAAAAAGCAGATCATTTTTATACAAAAAGGTGATTCTAAAAATATATTAGTGACCAAATGCCAGTAAATTTAAATAGTACTGATGAATGCACCAGAAAAATAATGAAAGGATTTGTATAATATTCTTTATTGCCAAATAGTTCACTTTTCCATACATGTTAGTTTTGCCACTTTGGCCACCCTTAGGTTGTAACAAATGGTGTCCCATTCATACAGCCAGTCATTCACTCCTGTTTAGGAAGCTCCTACACTATGTGTGGTCTTCAGACATCTACCCATCGCAACATCACTTCCCACAACCTGATCACTGTACCTTCTAGCCGTCAGATCGTTCCACTTCCACACCTTTGTTTTCAGACTCACTTTCCCTCCTACTTCATCTTATTTAGACATTTGTTATATTTTTTAAACCTTGCTGACAAAAGGAATGGAACCATTTTATAAAATGTTGGTTTGAGCTATTAATGAATTAGCAGAATAACCAGCACTACCATGTCCATCATAACTTAGCTGAAGATATTTCTTTTGTTATTGATTTCCTATTTATAGCAGGTCAGAGTGGCTTGGAAAAAAAAAATCAATTTAAGGCAGTATTTTGGTGAGGGGATTCTTTTTGAAGGTTCCACTTCTGTCTACATTGTATCCAAAAGCAATAAACACAGTTGTAAAATATGTTTTATGTTTTCCATGGCTTACAAAAACAACATTTCTTGGTTTCTTTATAACCATAGAGATAAAATGACCAATCAGATTTCAAGTCACATCTAGTTCTGCAACAAATATTATGCTCTGCCCTGATAACTGATGATTTATAGGTCTGATAAACCAAGTTTATTCATTCTGCCAAATATTATATTTATTCATACTGGTCAGGGTGAAGCATATTAATATATATCAACATATTCTTGATAATGAATTCAATTTCTTAAATCTGAGTTTGTTCCTATTATTTATAGGTATTCAGAAGACACCAAATGAACCACAGTTGGAATTTATCCTTGGTAAGAAATTCCATCTTATTTATATCAATAAGTATAAGAATTTGTGTAGTAGTTTGTAAAATATAGGTAGAATGCTTACATCAATACATATTTTACAGATTTTTATGAACATTATTCTATTTTAAAAATTGTTCTATAAGGTAGGTGTTATTTTATCCAAATTTATAAGAATTAACTTGCTGCCCAAGGATATAGGGTTCAGTGGTGATAATTTTGCCTCTCGACCAGGTCTATTGATCACACATTTCATGCCTAGCACTCATTTTAACACAGTGACTGCATTTTGTTGCTAGCCAACATTTCTGCAAATCTGTCTAATTTTCTATGCCTGGGCTGGAGACTGGCCACCTGTAGTTTCTCTTGTGTTCCTTTATGGCATTTACAGGATTCTTGCCCATTTCTGTCTTATTCAAGAATGTTCCCTGATTCTTTCCTATTGATTTTTGTGAACATATCAGTGACATTTGAGAATTTAACTTTCAGTCAAGCTTTGACTTGTTTAAGCAACTCTAAAGATCTGTCATATGTAAAAATTTGTAACTTTGTCCAAGGACAAATTAAAAGTGTGCACTCTGAGACCAGTGCACTACTTAGCTAATGAATGAAAACTACTTTATATTTGAATTAAGTATGACTACAAAAATACCATAAGGAAATTAGCTGCAAAGAGGTACTTAAGATAAAACTGTGGTTCACATGAACTATATAGACAGGTCTTTTTTTTTTTCTTCTCATGGTTCTGAAATATTTTAGAAAGACAGTAGTATTTTTACATTTTATTTTAAACTAAGTTTTATAGACTAATGCATGCATATATTCAATTTCACATACAGAGACCAGATATCATATTACAGTATCAAAATATTTACTTATTAATATACATATTTTCTAAAGTTTTGGGAGCAAATTGAAATATATACATACTCTATACTGGATTTCGGTGGTTGGAATTTCCAATTATTTTGGGAACATGCATTTTTATTATGATTTGAATTTATATATTTTGCGGAAAATATTTTATTTTGAAATATAACTTATTGAGACCATAATTGGTATATAGTTTATTTTTGAACTTCTTTGTTACAAGTATAGCTAAAAGGTACTATAAATTAAATACTAAAGATTTAAATTTTTTTCAGGTATTGAAAAACAGGCAGAAATGTGAAAAACTCAAGAAAATCTTATAGGATCATAAATATATTCTTTTTTTTTCCCTCTCTCTCACGAAGAGTTTTCGGATTGTATCAGATATAAAAAGAATTTGTTTTTTGAAACAGAGCTGAAGAGCAAAAGAAAGCCTAGGTCCTCTTGACTCTTACTACTTGAGCTCTCATCTATCCATCTTTCATTTTTAATAGAAGAAACTCACTTTTTACATTTTTGACAGGACTTCTGAAAAGTGAAATTTCATTAGAGTTATTTGATATATTTCAAAGCACAAATAAAGCTTTCTTGTTTGCCTGCTGGAGAAAGAGGGCATCTGAAGGAGCAGAAGCAATTAGGATGGTGATTGTCAGGCAAATATGGTGGCTAGCCTTTAAGAAATAGCATACCTGGGCCAAATACTGGTCTTCTAGTGCAATTAAGAGAATCTGTCTTGTTCAAAAACTGAACTCTGCTGTTTGTTTAGAAAGCCTAGTCAATTTCAGTAACAACACTGTCATCACGTATTTTTCCGGTTTTGAATCGCAGAATTAAGAGATTAGCAGCTGCAAGAATTTATTCATAAAAATGTTCCTCCAGTATAAAAAACTTCAATTTCCTTTTTTTATATTTATTTTTAAAATACACTAAGAAACTTAACAACAGATAATTTTATCTTATCAAATGGCAAGAAATGCTTGATGAATGAACACAAGTTTACTAGAAGTGTTATTTCAAGTCATCATGGAATTGTATTGGTGATCCTAGAAGACAGTCCCCAAGCTGTTAGGTTTCTTAGAACTTTAAGATCTTCAACTAGAACATTTCTTGAAGAAATTTTTAAAAACTACTATTTCAAGGGTATTGCAGATAAACCCTTATAAGTTCTACTGTATATTTTTGTCTTTTTTTTTTGAGGTTTTAATTCCACAAATCCTTCGATGTCACCTATTGTATGAGTAACTTCTATTCATTTCCGAACAACTGAGAGAATAATAGCATCTTAAATATTTTTATCATGTTTAAGGGTGTACATATTTATTTAATCGGAAATAAAACAAGAATAAATTCTAGGAAAAAGAAATTCAGCAAGGTACAGGGCTTTTTCATCTAATTTTAAAACTAAATCTTTGATATTTGATTCTCTACTCTTAACCAAAGTATTCAAATATTTTGGTAATTTCAATGGCCTTGCTTTTTAAATTAGGAAAACAGCCACACCAATCTATTTGCTAGGTGCCATATTGCTTGTTATAAATTATTTTCCATCAAGGATTTGTGTTTGCTTTGTTTGTATGCTGCTATAAAATAATTATATCTTGCTAAGTTCCTCTACTTATTCAGTTCCTTTGCTGAAGTTCCTTACTTATTCAAATAAGTAAGGTCGGAGATACTTAGTCAATTGAGTAAGCCAACTGGATAAGTGTCTTGAGCACAAGATAAGCAGATACTGAAAAACTGAGTATCTCTTGTCCATTGTTAACTGTATTTCTAATGATTGACTGTATTGAAATTAAATAATTCACCCCCACAACTGTAACTCTTGTTTCCTCAGATTTTGTTTCTTTGGGTATATCAATACTCTTTTTATTTTCACAAAGAAATAATTAAAAACCTAAGAGAAGACTGATTTTGTTTATGGTTTAATGATATTGTTTTCATTTCCATAAAGCTGGCATTTAAGAAGAGGGATCATTTCCTAAAAACTAAGAACATTTCTTCCAGCCTGGTCAACATAGTGAAACCTCGTTCCTACTAAAAAACACATAAAAATTAGCTGAGCCTGGTGGCACACTCCTGTAATCCAAGCTACTCTGGAGGCTGAGGAAGGAGAATCACTTGAACCCGGGGAGTGGAGGTCGCAGTGAGCCAAGATCATGCCACTGCACTCCAGCCTGGGCAACAGAGCAAGACTCTGTCTAAAAAAAAATAAATAAATAAACTAAGAAAATTTCTTTATATAAATCATCCATTGTGGAAAATGTATAAAGAAGACTAATCTTGACAAGGATATAAAATACATTTCTATGAACTACTTTAGGGTTTTTCCCCTGATGATTATTCAAATCTACTTATTCTGTCTAGAGTCAATAGAATGCTTATCAGAATACGTCTTCATATTTTTATATGTACACCACACATACTATAAATCCAAAATGATAGATACTAATACCTATTAAATACATAGGAAAGAATGGCACGCATATGTGTTTCTTGTGTTCTTTCCTTGACACTCTGAAGTAATGCTCTTGAAATTAATTTATTCCTTGATGGTTAATACTCAGGGAAGCCAAATGACCAGATACAGGGTATAATAAAAGCCATATTTTGTATATATCAACAAGCTTTGGGGTTGATTATGATAGGAATGAGGGCTTAGAAGCAAGAGTGAAAGCCTTGGCCGGGCGCAGTGGCTCATACCTGTAATCCCAGCACTTTGGGAGGCTGAGGCAGGCGAATCACAACGTCAGGAGTTTAAGGCCAACCTAACCAACATGGTGAAACCCGATCCCTACTAAAAATACAAGAATTAGCCAGACATGGTGGCGCATGCCTGTAATCCCAGCTACTCAAGAGGCCAAGGAAGGAGAATCTCTGGACCCCGGGAGGCAGAGGTTGCGGTGAGCAGGATTGTGCCACTGTACTCCAGCCTGGACAACAGAGTGAGACTCTGCCTCAAAAAAAAAAAAAAAGAGTCAAAGCCTTAATAAGCACAGGTCATTTATTCATCTAAATTATATTGGGAGAGGCAGAGAAAACCTATATATAAAATCATTTCAGATAGTGTTGAGTTCTATGTAGACAGGACAAGGCAACTTGATAGAACATATCTGGGGGAGAGGCACTTGACTTGGGGGAAAGAGAGACTACTTTAGATATGGATTTCAAAGAAGGCCTCTATGTGCTTATGCAGGGTATAGATATTAATTTAGATATTGTCCATATTGAACCTAAGATTTGGATGGCTTTCCAAGTAGGAGGGGACAAGCTATACTAGACATTTACATAACATATAATAGAGTCTTTATAATGGGAATACTGTGATCAAAGGGTAGTAAATCAGGTTAGTGGTTTGACCAGGAATGAAACCAAGTTATACATTAATCTGAATTTGAGGTAAAAAGAGCCACACTGGGGGACCATATGCTGGGCTACTGAAATGCCAACATCAGAGTAGGACACTCTCAGGTTAGAGCAGATGCTGAGCCAGTGAGCTCTTACTCTCGTGCTTCTTGTATTCTCCCCTCACTTTCACCCTTACCTAAGCTGCAGCTGCCTGAGTAATGGGATCAGGCCTGGGGACTGGATGCCGCTGAACACCTAGTGAGTAAAGGATGGAGAGACACAGGATTTGAAGCCAACTGATTGTTAGACCTTTTGCCTTTTGTGAAGCTGTTTTCTTTTAAGAATCCAAGTATTATGTGTAGAATAATTTTCTTTTCAATATTTTTTCTTCTTAAATTTAAAATGTACTGACTCCTTCACCATAGGTTTTATTAGCACATAAAAAAGGAGTAATCTTTGATTCAAATTATTTAACGGAGGCTTTATTTCTCAGTTTTCTTTAAAATGGTCAAATCTACATTAGCTGCTATAATTTTAAATTAATATAGCAAAAATTATCACAAATAAAAATCAGTAATAGGCAATGTAGAAACACATCATAATTCTGTCTAGTATGTAGGCATCCATCATGCATTTTTAGACATATTTAACCCTCTTTTTTTCTGTTTCACCATCTCATTTCTTGGCTTTTCTTATATTCAAATTCAGGAGGGATTAAAGTATAAACCACTGTATTTCATC
Source organism: Plecturocebus donacophilus (assembly GCA_004027715.1). NCBI lineage: Eukaryota > Metazoa > Chordata > Mammalia > Primates > Pitheciidae > Plecturocebus > Plecturocebus donacophilus. The sequence goes on from PVKP010005873.1 coordinate 12,856, forward strand.
CCCAACTCAGAGTTGATCAGCATAAGTTATTGTTTAATTTTTAGAGTGAAACATGCATTCATAAGATGGGATACTAATCAGTCATTAAAAATCTTTTATCAGAAGGATATTTAATCACACAAGAGAATATGAAAGTTTTAAAAGTGGGATAACAAACTTTATGCACAGTATGACCTTCATTTAACTATCTGTGTCTGTGTGTGCAAGATAACAAGATTGCAAGATGTGTGTATCTTCAATCATGGTTCTCACCAGTTGGAAGAATTTTTATTTCCTTTGTTATGCTCGTCTGTATCTTGTAAGGCCTTTGCAATATACACAAGTAAATATCATAATCAAGTTTTGTTGTTGTTTTTAATAAGTAACCTTAATACACTGAACAAGAAAAGTGGCATATCTTAAGAAGTAAAATTCTGATTTTTGCCTTCAATTAACTCTAAATAGAATTAGAGAAGTTAAACTACTACTCTTAAAATCATTAAAAAAACAGTCAGCTGCTAAACTATTTCCTAGGGTACCTAAGAATATTAGGGATTACATAAACATTTTATGAGAAAGAGTAGTCACTGAGGCTAAGGAAGATTGACTAAAGCCAATTTTTGAAGAAAAGAAACAGGATTAGAATAATTATAGGAAAGGAGAAATTACATTCTAGACTAGGAGAGCTGTATGAGCAGATGCTTGGTGTTTGGAACAAGATGAAAGCTCCAAATTCAGAACACACAAAAAAGACACACAATAAATAATTATTTATTATACAAGCTACATATAGAAAGGCCCTTCATCTTGTATTTCTAGAAGAAAAATGAAAACCATATTCTCCTCAAATAGGATTCTTGATTTATCTACATCCTGGTCCTTTGGGAATACTGGTATGAAATTTTAATACATAAAGTAAACGGTTTTTTTATGGGAAATTAACTTCATATTCACTCTGTAAGCCACCACTTGTAGAAGGTCTGTTTTTTCAGTGGAAGTGGATGATTGAAAAAAATGTCATGTGAATATGCAATCCAGTATACATCTGTACCACGTAAATGATGTGTACCATCTTAGAGTTTAATGATTAAAATTCAGTTTTATCACAACATTAGTCCCAGTACAATGATAAGATGTCCTTAGGTAGGTTACTTCAAATATTACAGTGGCTATAAATAAGGAGTGATTATTCCCTTTGGTGATTAAGGCTTTGTCCAGGAGAGGGCTGATTCTAAATACTTTGTCTATTAGATCGTGTATTAAATGATGTGAACTGATTTTGGATTTTATAGATCCAGGTACTGTATTTTAATAGCCCAGTTAGGGGGGAAAAAAGATAAAGTCATGTGATCAGTTTTCTGTGCTCTATATTTAAGAATGTATAGAAATGCGCCCCAAATGACAATCTACACAAGAAAATGTCTCATCTCTTTACAAACAGAGCATTTACAACTTTTAAGGACATTCATTAACCTTCATGTCAGGTCCATTCATACTTTTTGAATTGCTATAAATCAGATATTGTTTTATATGTTTTTCTAAAAGAAAAAATCTTAGGATGCCCAACTTATAAATAATCTTCTATGTTCACAATTCTCTCTTGCTGGTCTGTGTTCTATAAATGATTATAGAGCTCTGACTTTTTTAACTCTCCAGTGGGAGAATGGAGGATTTTAGTATATCTTCCTTAATATTTTTACCTTCTACATGGTATGCTAGCTGAAGGGAATGCCAAGCACAGAGGTATATTTTTCCATTTATTCTATTGATACAACTATTACTTCACCACATAGGATGCAATAAGAGAAGCAACTGTAAGAATTAGACAAGGCCTTGCTTGCCTTATTTTATATTTTGCTGCCTTGTTATAAGTTGATTGCCATCCATTTTCTTGATTCATGGTTTGTTTGTTTGTTTTTCTTAGACAGGGTCTCCCTCTGTCACCAAACTAGAGTACAGTGGCATAATCATAGATTGCTACAGCCTCCAACTGCTGGGCGAAAGCAATCATCCCACCAGCAGCCTCCCAGGTTACTAGCACAGGTGCACATGACCATGCCTGACTAATTTTTTTATTTTTGTTTTTTGTAGAGATGTGGGTCACACTATGTTGCTCAGGTTGGTCTTGAACTCCTGGGCTCCAGTGATTCTACCACCTCAGCCTTCCAAAGTTCGGGGAGTACAGGCATGGGCCACCACACCTAGCCTTCTTGCTTCTTCTAAATAATTTACATATATTAATTACTCTAATTCTTATTTCATTATGAGTAATTGCTCTTTTATCATCCCTGGTTTCTAGGTAAGAAAACTTAGATATAAACAGGTAAAATAATGAGCCTAAGATTTGAACCCAGGAGTCTGAGTTCAGACGATGCTCTCCCATATTATCATTACTGGACAGATTAAGAATCTTAGATTCTCAAAGGTCTGCTTTCTGAAGATCTTACAGAAGTTGAATGATGGAGTCAGGATCTAAGCTGAGTTTTGTCTGATTCAGAGGCTCTCACTTTTAACCATCAGGCAAATTCCCCTCCTCATTGATTCCTACTTTCTAGGAGTTTCAGGTGATGAGGATAAACAACTATAATAATGTCAGGCAGACTGTGATAAGGGCAAAATAAAGGCAAAAGCCAAGAACTATGAAAGTGCTGAGCAAGTATGATTCACTATAACAATGGCATCAAAAACAGCATCTCAGAAGACGAAGCATTTGGACCAAGTCTTAAAGAATGAGCAGGATTTCAGTTGGTTTAGGAGGAACACAAGAGAGAATTCAGAAAAATGAAATAGAAAAAGATGTGAAATCCTAGAGCTCATTTTCCAAGGTGATGTATTTAATGTTCATTTACATTTCCCTCTTTATTGCTTATAATTCCACTCTAAAATAAAGTAAAGCTCTAGAAAGCCTCTCGCAATACTTTACAATTGTTGCATGTATATCAGAGATTCATTTTAAAATTCTAAATGACTATGAGTCTTAAACCCTTTTTATTGCTACCAAATTATATGTAGGCATCATGAAGTATTGAGTCTTAATGCCTCTGGCGCTGTGCTAGATGAAACTCAGAGGAGCCTCAGGACATGCTGAGCTGGACAGAGGGGACTTTGTAGGCAGGCTGTGCCTCTAATTGCCTACTTATGTAGACAGTAATTTTACCAATGAGGCTTCCTTTGAGCTATGTCAATTTTGAGAGCATCAGATAACTAGCAGTACTTTGGGGGAGATATTTTTCAGAACAAGCATTCACCAATAACACAACAACAAAAATAAAAACAACAAACAGAAATGGATTTGCATTCCAGGCTGAAATTGAGCCTAAGTAGAGAGGCAATATAGCTTCCCACTAAGAACTAGGAGTGTGATGCCAACTTGCTAGTGTTTGAATCCTGTCTTTGCTACTCTATAGCCATAAGGCCTTAGAAAAATTGTCCAATGTTTCTGAATCTCTCTTTCCTAGTTGAAAAATGGGAAGGATATTACTATTTACCTTACAAAGTTATTGTGAGGATTAAATGAGTTAGTGTGTGTGGTTGTTTAACACATGATTAATATTTCCTTGGATAAATCACTTTATCACTCTCAAAACTTCCTTGAGCAGGGAGTCTGGGCACTGCACTTTTGTACATAATAATTGCTGTCACTTACTGAACACCATCTAAGCACAAGGCATTAAACACTTTTGACATTTTCTCCTTGTTCCTACAACAGGCTCAACAGTTGCTTCCCATTGCCAATGTTTCACAGACAAGTTCCTTCACTTGTGTGAAGACATACGTCTAGAATGTAGAGCAGTCTGGATTTTAATTCCAAAGGCCATGTTCTTTGTGGTTTACTTTTAAAAGTATAGGAATGGGAAAGAGAACAGCAATAAAAGGTTATCTAAGGCCTACGTGAGGTTTTTGTACTTCTGATAGAGTTATTTAATTGAAAGAAGAGAAAATGAACCAATTAGAGCTTCTTTACACATTTGTCGGGTGGGTAGTGGTTTTCTGGTAACCAAGATTTAGTGTGTTTTGCCGTTGGATTGCAGCCTGTTCTTATTGACACTGGTCTAAATTCTCATTTGGTGAGATACTGAGATATGATATATCAATTGATAAATTAGAAGTATGTAAGACATCAAACTTTTCTTTCTGACTTCTTGCCAGGACTATATCTCTTAACTGAACTGTGTTGCCATAAAATAGATCTATTCTTCTTGTCATGTTTCTAAGTAATACATTGTAGGCACTTTTTAATTAAGGTATATCTCTAATAAAGTTTAACTTCACAGGCTTAAATTGATTATTCAACATTAATTAAGCAAATTATTTATTAGGTTTTTTTCCCCAAATGTTTCCTTTATACCCTTTCCTTATTTGTCTTTCATCCATGACCAACATACCCCATACAGTTTATTTCTGTTTCTGTGTGATTTACCTAATTACTTTCTCTCTCCATTGTCTAATTACTGAGAGTATCGGTCACTGAAGCAGGTCCCTCTGTGCAGCATCTGTTGCTACTTAGGGGTAATTGAGGGATCAGGACTACCTCAGGGCTTTGTTCATCAGATGCATTTGCTTTCTGCAAAATCAAAAGCCACGAGGGTTGGGAGACAGAGAGGTCTCCTGATACTCCTGTCTGTGTGTTTGAAATTTGTCAGTCAGTCTTCTTGTAGAGCAGAGGGCATCTAAATGTATCCTAAGTAACTTGGGGACCATGCCATGGGAACATAAAGAGACCTAACGGAGCACAATGTAAGATTAAATAAAAGTTCTCTTACATTTCTATAGTACAAAACAGTATTTCCGCAAATGCTTCTTCTTCGAGCTTTTGTAGTTGGCAAAGGCAAGGTTATTCCTGTTTTGTGGTGGAAGAAACTGAGTCTTAGAGTGGTTAAATGACTTGCTTGCAGTGACATTTCTGGTAGAAGAAAGCTCAAAGCTTTTCAAGTTCTGTGTCCCATATTCCTCCATTAGTTCTACCAATGACAAAGAGATTATTCTCAGTTGTTAGCCACAGTGATAAGGTGGCAGAAGTTAGTTTGAGCATTTGGGTATTCCCAGGTCAAAATTTGTTCAAATTTAGAATGTCAGTTTTATCCCAATGCAAATTACTTTTCCCTCTAAGCAATTTCAAGGCCCATAGCTTTAGGTAATATTTATGGGCCTTTGTTTTCAAAATTTGTAACTCTTGCTCTCACTTTTCCACAGAGCTTTCTGCTCCCATATTCAACTGGCTACCAGATAACACCACTCACTTATTTGGGAGATATTTTAAAAATTTTAAGATGGCTAAAACCTGAGTTTTTAAATCTCTACTTTTGTTCCCCAAAATGTTTTATTCCCCCATGATATCTATCTCCATAAAGCACACCACCATCCACTTACTCAAATCCCCAAACCATAATGCCTTTTTGATTCTTCTTTTTCTCTAACCTCACATTAAATCTATCACCAAGTCCTATAAGTTCTATGTTGAAAATATATTCTGAATTTCACCACCTCTTTCCATCACCACTGCTGTCCTTCAATTCCAGGCCATTGTGAGCTCTCACCTGGGCTCGCAGGCAAGTCCTTGTGAGTCTGTTTCTATTCTTGTCCCTGCTCAATCTCTTCCTGATAGAACAGCCAGTCTTCTAAAAATATAAATGTAATTTATTTACTCCCCTAGCTAAGATCTTCCAATGGCTTCAATTTTACTGAGAATAAAATCAAAATGGGTTTTAAGGAGCAGGCCATTCTCACCTTACCTTGTGCTAATTTTCGAGCTCATTCTCCATCAAGCCATGGGGCTTCTTTCTGCTTCTCAAGTAGGTCAGATGTCTGGGTTTTCACAGTATTGTTCTCCCTTAGCTGGTTCTTTGTTACGTTTTAGGTCACAGCTCAAATGCCGCCTCATCAGAGAACATTTGCCTGATCCACTAGTCACTAACACTCTCAAGTTTATTACACTGTTTAGAATTCTCATTGTTTTTTTTAAAAAATGTCTTGTCACATCAGACTATAAGCACCATAAAATAGAGAATTTGTTTTATTGTTCAATGCTGTGAAACTGTCATCTAGAATCATATTGAGCCCATTTAGACATTCAATAAATATCTATGGACTGATCATATGCACGACTTCTATTGCTTTATCCTCACACATTTATTTATAAAATAAATCAACACATTTATATATTCCTTTGAAATGTTTTGTAACTATTGCCAACACAATTATTTGTAAAAAGTAATCCATTTTAAAATTTCAAATGAATACAATTATTTATCCTTTAAAATTTAATTGTTTGCTGATGAATATATTATATTTTAGAGAAATAGAGTCTTTTGGCCTTGGAGTTCTCTAGAGAAAGTTGACAAGAAGAATCAGCTCATAGGTTGAGCTGAACAAGTTGAGTTCTGTAATTAGATTGCATATCTGATTAGCGGTTACCTATGTAGAATTGGAAAGACAAAATTCTTGCAATGTAACCTCAAGATTCCTCTGTTATGACAGCATCAAAGAAGCAAACAATCTTCTTGCAGAGATGTTCTTAAGAACAAACATATGCAAATAACAAGAACAGACAACTAAAATAATAGACATAGATTGACATAAAGAGATTTGAACTTAAATTGTAGCTTATAACATGTGTCCCTGAGGGAAGTCAGGGCTAGGCTGGTATTTGAGAGAGTGAGCTGGGCTGCCAGCCTGAGAGAGCCTTTGGGTCCTGACTCCACCTCAAAAATCCTGAAAAATTCATCATTCCTAGGTCATTTTGCAGACTAAACCAGACAGCATCCCTAAAGCACTAAGAATAGTGTTAGATGTATAAGTGCCTAATGATATTATTTTAATTAGTATCTTGGGTTAATCCCTTTCTGTCTCTGAAACTCTGATTCCTTATCTGTAAATTGCAAATAATTCCTATTTTGCAAGTTGTTTGATACATTACTCATATATCATTAGGAATTTAATACTTTTTTCCCACACATTTTATTTAATTAGATCCACACAGGCACTAAGTAAGAATAAACATAATTATCATCTCCATTTCCAGATGAAGATACTAAGACTCCATAACAAACCCAAAGTCACACAGTCAGGACTGAATCTATGGCCCTCAACTTTTGGCAAATTGGAACATACAGCACGAACTGCCAGGGCAACGTTATACAGAAGGTGCATCATATTCTCTTCTTACCTAGGCTACAATGCATCCTAGAGCAGCTGAGGAGGTTCCTTTTTATTTAATTTGACTAGTGTAAACTACTGTTCTATTCCGAAACTTCCTGTATGCCTAGGGCTCTGAAGCCTTCTACTTTGAGCTGGCAGCCACTCTGCTAAGCTTTGGTTTGAACTGCTCTCTCTGGAGATCTCAAATACTCTGAGAAGTGTGCTCTTTTTTCCTTCAAACTCTGATCCTCTTAGAACTACTCCTTCCCACAAAGTTGTCTGATCTAGGTTGTTTTCACAAACTGTTGAATTGGTGGATTTTGCTCCTAATAAGTAGACCCTCTGCACTCCAGCCAGCCCACATTTACATTCTCACTTATAGTCTCCTCCTTCTTTTATTTCTTATATCCTGGATCATTAGTCATTTCTAGCTTGAGCTTATGTCTGTAAACCTTGTTTTATTTCCTGTGAGTCAACTATCTTATGACAGAAGAATCGACACCCTCAAAGCCCTAATTAGTCAAATAGATATTGAGATTTTCTTTTGCCTACACAAAATCACACATGATTGATGGCTGAAGCAAAACTGGGAGTTATCTTCTTTAAGCTCTTCAAAACTTGTCCTTTCCCAAAGGATGATCTAGATGGAGACAATAAAATGAGAAGCTAATTATGCCCCGAGAACCATCTATTTTTCTCATTCTTCCCTATTCCTCTTACTTCCTAATCTGTCTTCTTGTATGTCTTCAATTTAATAATTTAATTCTACTGCTGAAATATTTGGCATTAGATCAATAGCAGCTTTCTAAAAATTATTAGTTTGACACATAGCCACCAAGCCCAAAACAAATTCTCAGGAAAAAAAAAATTACTGAAATAATTGTTTTATCCTTAATTTAGACACTACTTCCTCAAATTCAAGCCTTTAACTGCAACCTAAACAATGCAATTCTTCTGAAATGTTTTGGTTTGGGAAAACATGCTTGGGATTTGGTAAAACCCAGATGATGAGTCAGTGTGTTGTATGTGAAGTCATCTGGATTGAACAGCTGCCTCCCAGGCTGCTTGTTACCTCCTGCCCAAACACATTCCCTCAGGAGACTGTCAGCTCCTCAAGACAACATTCCAGGTCCCTATTTTCTTTTATTCTCCCTCAGACTCCCAAATACCTGCCTGATGCCATTCTGTACACTCAGTCCGAGTCCAGCCACCTTGAGTCCGCTCCCCTTAGCCATCCACCTTTGGTAACTGAAGCCCTGACTTTCTTGCCACCCTTCCTGTCACCTTTCTCCACCAGCCACACTGGCCTCATCTTTTGGTTCAGAGGTAGATCAGGGAAGCCGCTCCTCCCCAATAACTCGTGTGCACCGCTGACGCCACTCATGGGTCACATGCTTGTCCTGGGCAGAAGTCCTACTGGCTCCCATGTCAGTGGTAGTTGTTCAAGAAAAATGTTGCCACCTTGGCCCCTGGAGAAGGGGTAGTAAAAGGCTTAATTAAGGTAGTTTCTTGCATTTCTTTTTCCACTTCTTCAACCCTAGTCCTAACACTACAGGTTCCATGAACTGACTCACAATATTGCTTTTAGTATGCAGGGGGGCCTGCTTCCCTTCTTGGAATCACATTTTCATCCTTTCTTAAGCAGCACATATGTTCCCACTGAAAAGAGCAGCAGAAAGCTGCAAACACTTGTTGTTTCCAAAGTGGAACTTGGATTTGGAGCATGCACAAAAAGAGCCAAGTCTGAATGCAACGATAGGCAGTGCTAGGCCAGCTTAGAATTTATGGCGTGAAGTGTGGGATATTAAAACCAGAAAAGATGCAGGCACAGACTTGTTTTTATTTCAATTGCTTGAGGATGGAGTCTCAGCCACTTTAGTAATATTCATGAAAACAAGACAAAATAGGATTTTCTGAGGACTGACCTGAGAAGCTAAGAGAGCAGGGGATAAGCTTGAGAATGGAAGTCTTCTGGTACTAACAACAGTGATTTGAACCAAATTTGTTCTTTTCATATGCAAATAAGCTGTCTGCTGTACAGCTGGTATCTTCATTCCTCCCAGCACAGACAATCCAAGAGCATTTCCCAAGAGCACCATTGTTCCAGGCAGAGGTTGTGTTGTTTTTCTTTCCCTCTTGATTCTTCAGTGATACTTAAATTGAGAATTGGTACTGGGTGTGAAGTTTTAGTATCAATATTATTCCCAGCTAAAGAAGTGAATTTTATCTTCTCAGCCACTTTTTTTTCCTTTAAAAGGCCAGCACATTTTTATTTGACACACATACAGACACACATAAAATACGGTGACATGTTTTAATATTGTTCTGTCATAGGATGGTAAAAACAAACAAACAAAACCAACAAATTTTATTTCAGGGCTTATTTCCCAACAATCTGAATCTAGTATTTTACATCAAGGAAATCAGTTTAATTTACAAGTCAATCAGTTATAAAGAAATTTAGGAGCAGTGGTGCTCAAATCTCAATGTGGCAAGAATTCTGAAGCAATATTTCTACAATAAAATCTCTTACATTCCCTCTTGCAAATTATTATCTATATTCCTCAATCACTCTGTCATCTGTTTCCTCCCCACGGAATTAGATTCATCCTTACCTCAAGTTTTATTTGGATTCCGTTGTCAGAGTGTTGAGAGTCTTAAAATTCTTGTTCCAAAGCTAAATCACCACTGAATATGCAGAGAACCAGACTAAGCGGAATGACGTTATTGAAAACAAATTAACTCAGATTGCTGAATACTAAGCTATTGGTTAAATAAAAAGATAGTATTTATCCTTGAGCCATACACTGTAACCACAAATATTGACTGTCTGGTTAGTAAAAAATATGAATATGGAACTAATGGAACTATGAGCAGCAATAGGCATGTTGCTCTGGACATGAACTAATACAAGGAAGGGGTCGAAGGCCAGTGCTCCTGGCACATACTAAGCATTTAGCAAATTATGTTTCCTGCCACTCCTCACCTTCTTTGCCTGTTTCACGTACTATCTTTAATTATAAAACCCCTAAAATATGGAAAATATTAGCATTTTATGATTGTAAGGTAGGAATACTAGTATCTAGCATTGTTTCAATATGCCTAAGGGATTCTTGCATTAGGATTTATTTATTTGTCTGTATGTTTATTTACTCATTTAGTTTATGTGTATGTATGTGCTGATTTCTTAGGTTGATTTCTTATCTTTCAACCTTAAACATTGAATTGCTTTCTTCCGTTGACCTTTTTGAAACCAAAAATTAATGCTATTGTTTCCCCTGATATGAGTATTGTCTTTCTTGGAGAGAAAGATCCTGATTTTGAATTTGGGACATTAATTTTTTGAACTTGGTGACTTAAAAGACAAAAGGATACACACTAAAAATCCCACAAGTTTTCTGATTAAAACAACAACTTTTTAAAAATGCCAACTTTTATACATTTGTTCTTATTTTTCCAACAAATATCTCTTACTTTGGCAGTGATGCATGGTTCTTTAGGAAGTGTGTACTAATTAAAATCTCCCACACAAAAGTTAAGGAGAACATAACACATTTTTGTTTTGTTTCCATAAAGACTTTGAAAACAGTGAACTGATGGGAGAAGCTATGGCTTGTTAAGAGCAGGAGGTGCTTGACTCCTAGAGTCCCCAGTCTTATAAAATATATGAGGGGGGTGACTTTGATAACTTCGTCTTTCAGAGTAATGAGAGAAACATATGTTGGAGAGGAAATATGAGATGGCAGAAAAGAGAACAAAAAGGAATAGTGTCAAATGAGGAAAATTATAGAAAGCAGTCTTGCTCGATTGAAAATAAGCTAAGATGAGAGGAAGGACAAGCTGAGAAGCTACTCTCAATGAATTAAGGACTCAAAGATTTTACGAAGAATATAGAATAAAGATTGAAAGATACATATTCATGACCATAAATCAACTCAGCATGATATAGAGCCATATTCTTCTAAGAAATAACCATAAACAAATAGTTGATAATGAGGGGAGTATTCCCAACTACTTGTGCGATTCTCATTGTGTGGATATTAGTATAGGCAGGAACACTGTACATTCTGCTATTTTAATATACACAATTGAATTATCATGGAATGTAGTGCCCTGAGCCTAGGCAGTACCCTCTTCTGAATGTACCCAGGGGATCTGAACTGGAGAGGTTGATGTCCTAGGCTTCCGAAAATTGCTGTCTTGAAATTCTTGAGGGGAACGAAGAATAAAGAACAAAAAGACAAAGGAGATTAAAAATAGGAAAGCATATTATGCTAGTAAAGTAATTAGAGAGAGGGACTATTAGGCTTTTTAAGTGCCCTATAGATCTTTTAATGTATGATATAAATTGATTTAATCTAGATGTAATCACTGGTATAGAATGGTAACTGTGAAACCATATAATGGAGTCCAACAATTTATTAGACTGGAAACATAACCTAAATGGCTTATCAGTTGATTAGTGGAATCTAATTCTCTGGAGTACAAAGAGGAAGGATATCTATGTGACAGTTTTGAGAAACGGAAACAAACATTAAGAATTTGAGATGTGAATAAAAAACTGCCCCCTTCTCTCCCTCTTTCTCTTCCTCTTTCTTTCTCTCTTTCATTCTTTTTTTCTTTCTTTTGCTCTTTCTTTCTTTTCTCTTTTTCTTTCTTTCAAAAAAGACTGCCCCCTAGGCTGCAAAAGTCTTTTGCTCATCTTTAGGGAAGTGATGATAAGATAAGAATGGTGCTATTGAGGGAGACAGGAAGCCAAATGGTTATTTCTCTAAAGCTCTGGGTTGTTTGTGTTTTGTTTTGTTTTTGAGGCAGAGTCTTTATGCCACCCAGGCTGGAGTGCAGCGGTGCAATCTCAGCTCACTGCAGCCTTCACCTCCCTGGTTCAAGTGATTCTTGTGTCTCAGCCCCCCAAGTACTTGGGATTACAGGCACGCATCAGCTAATTTTTGGATTTTTTGTAGAGATGAGGTTGTACTCTGTTGGTTAGTCTGGTCTCGAGCTTCTAACCTCAATCCATCACTTGCCTGGGTCTTCCAAAGTGCTGGGATTACAGGCATTAGCCACTGTGCCTGGCCCCTGTTTGTATTAGGCCACTTTCTATTCTAGGATACCAATGTCCTCTGTACACTGGCCTTTTTTCTCTTAACAGGCATGGATTTATCTCTCCCATTTTTCCTATGCAGTGTCTATAGAGGGTATAAGGGGTGAGCTTTCATCAGACTCGAAGGTATGCTCCTATCAGACTCTATTGGGTTCTAGTTGTAACATTTAGTTTTCATTGCAAGAAAAAGAAAAAGATTTATTAGCATCCACACTTTTCCCTTTTGATGAAGGAAATGTACAGAGCAGAGAAGCAACTCTTTCCCTGACCCTTTGGGACATCTCAGTAGTTAAGCTAACGCTCCCCTGTGGGCCATCATCCACTGGGTAATGGAATGCTAACCTCCTAGTTAAACTCCTGCTTAAGGGGTGAGTTGACCATTTACATGTAGCACAAATGCTGGGAGACAGAAAGTGAAGCTTGCTTTCTCCATTGTTAGTTTCTCATTTGGAAGTGCCTCATTAGAGGTGAAATTTACAAGTGTAAGTGTACACATCTGATTTCACAGAAAGAAACATATTAATGATGCCTCTGATTTTCACAATTGAGACATGATCTAGTAAAGAGTTCTAAAAAATGTATATTTAGCTATCTGAGAACAGGAAGGTTAAAAAAAATCACAGGCATATATTTAACAAATGCTTTTATTTAAAAAAACAACTTTATGTAAAATTAGGATCAATCTGGTATATCTTGAGCATATAATTAGTATAAAAATATAGGATAGATAAAATCCATTTTGTGTTAATGCACAGTATGTCTAAATTTATGTTAATATCAATAATAATTTAAAGGGACTCATATATTAGCATTCTATATACATTATCTTATTGTCGTTATAGTAAATTTATGAAGTGTGTTCTTTTACTTCCATTTTACAGATCCTAGAACAGAGATTCAAAGAGATTGAGTAATTCATCCAAAATCATACATAGCTCTCTCAAATAAGGTTTTATCTTAAGTTAAAAAAAAACACATTTCTTTGTCCTCCATACGCTGTGGTATGTGGGTTCTCCTCTAAACCTACATTTCCTTTGGCTAATTTTGAGTACAGAACTGTAGAGATGCGGAAATCTTGACATATCCCCCTTATTCATTCCCACCCACCTGTGGCTACTGCTCTGTTCTGGAGGAAAGAGGATAAATTTTGTTAGATTTCATTAACACTGAATGGCAAGAAGAGAGATGAAATAAGAGTTAGGCAAGAAAAAAAGACCTCACTTCACAGAAGAAAGTTTTCTTAGGGGGAAAGAGATGGTTACTTGGCTTTGACCATGAATTCACAGTGCCTCAGTAGTTCACACCACCACTATCCTGAAAGCTGGGGCAGGCACCTGCTTCTTGACACCCACCTTGTATAATACATGCCTCACAACTACTTGAATTTGGGCTGTGTTGCTGAATGAACAATTGTGTTCTACTTCAAATTGATTATTGCTGCGACTGAGCTCTCTGATGTGAGTCAAGAGGTATTTTTAGGCTTCCAGCCAAAATTGGTTGGAATGATAGAAAGGATCATGGACTCAATAGCCTTTACCTGATTTCCAAATAATGGCTATAGGAAACAGCAACTGATACTTTATAAAAAGCAGTATTTTGGTATAAACAGAATCTTTGACTTCACAAAAATCCTGAAGAGCCCTGCCTTTTAGCTCTGGACTTTCCAATCTGAGAACCACTGGAGTAGAAGACAGTCTGTGCCCTCCTGCTAAGAGGCTAGATAGTAGCTATAAACATCAAGACCAGAGTTTAGAAATTTCTATTCCTCAGAAAAACTTCTGGCCAATATAGCAACAGATGTATTTTGTGTGGCTCTTCCAGTGTTTGCCTGCACAGCGACTGAGGATTTCAAGCTTTGAAGAAATCCTAACGTCAAGAACACAATGACTTTGTATAGAGGTTCTATCTTTTGACACAGAGTAAGCTTTCCAGTTTGCTCAGTGACTACCCCTCCCTGAAGATAATGAGTTTCCATTTATTTATTCATTTACTTATGTATTTATTGAGTTGGAGTTTCGTTCTTGTTGCCATATTTTGAGACAGAGTCTCACTCTGTCACCCAGGCTGTAGCGCAAAGATGCGATCTCAGCTCACTGCAACCTCGGCCTCCTGGGTTCAAGCGATGCTCCCACCTCAGCCTCCCAAGTAGCTGAGATTACACCCACCACCATGCCCAGCTAATTTTTGTATTTTTAGTAGGGATGGGTTTTCACCATATTGGCCAGGCTAGTTTCAAACTCCTGACCTCAAACGATCTGCCTGCCTTGGCCTCCCAAAGTGCTAGGATTACAGGCCTGAGCCACCACATCTGGTCCCCTCCATTTATTTTTATCATGTACTTCTACTGAGCATTTCCTTCTAGTAGAGTGAAAGCTGCCTGGCTCCTGTACAAATCTGAGCTGGGGATGCCTGTCTACTCATAGTCACTGAAAGGAGAATGTGACCCCTCATGTTACTAGTTACTATAGCAAAATTAACCAGAAAACAATATAGTCATGAACAGCTCTTTATTTTTTTTCTAAAGATGTTACAAATTATAGTTTTTTTTAAAAAAAATCATTATTTCTATATTATTTTTCCTCATTTCCATAAAAAGTACACTGGATGCAAGCACATTAGAATCCCCACCTATTCCTGTCTATTTAAACTCTTTTAAGATACTTTTAAACAATTCAATACTAAACAAAGCCATTAAAAAGGCAGAAATAAAAGTAAAAATCTACTGATGAATGAATGATTGCAATAGTGTTTGTTACTGACCATTAGATGCAAGCGGGTAGAATTCTTGAACGAACAAAATGAAATGGAAGCAAAATCCCAAAGCACTGCATTCTTTCAGTCTTTCAAGCTGAGGAAGGCCACAGATTCAGGCCACTTCTAGAGTAGGATTGTATTTGGGTAATGAGCAGTGGTAAGTATAGCTGGAAGACAGATATAACTTGCTATTTATCTGTTTATTTATTTATGAGACAGAGTCTCATTCTGTCAGCCACGCTGAAGTGCAGTGGTACAATATCAGCCCACTGCAACCTCCCTCCCCGGGTTCAAGTGACTCTCATGCCTCAGCCTCCTGAGTAGCTGGGACTACAGGCATGTGCCACCACGCCCAACTAATTTTTGTATTTTTAGTAGAGATGGGGTTTTGCCATCTTGGCCAGGCTTATGTCAAACTCCTGACCTCAGGAGATCCGCTTGCCCAGCCACTTTTTTTTTTTTTCTGAAAACAGATTTTTCAGGATTCTCTATTGGCTGCTAAATAATTCCCATGCAGATTAGATTTAACAGTGATCAGATGAGTAATATCTCCATGAAACAGTCCAATCACTCATTATTTATCAGCCGTCTAGTGGGACAGATTCAGTATGTACAAATCCATAATGTGAATAGGTTTCACCTTATGAAATGCAATGACTCATGTACTAATTTAGTATTTATGAAGAAATATTTGACCTGGTAATAGCTTTTAAAAAACTGAGTATGACTGAGTTAATAAAAATAATTTTACACAATAATGAAACACCAGATATTGGTAAATGTTGATACATATTACTATGATGATATTAGTAAACTCTTTTTTTTTGCACAGAGAAGTTCATTTATAAAAAGGACCAATTTCTTTCTCACTTCCACCCTGAGAAGTAGGTAGATGAGGCAATTGAGTGTCAGAGTTTGTGACTTACTCAGTGCCACAGAACTAGAAAGCAGTAAATCTGGGAGTACAGCTTAGGAATTCTGCCTGATCTCAGGGTCTCTCCAGGATATCACGCTGCATAAGACTTAGGGAACAGTAAATTCTCTGAGCTGTAGGAAGGAAAAAAGTGCAGCCCAAGATATAAGTATTATTGTTTTCCTGTCGAGATGTAACCTTACTGTTTTAAGATATGGAATATAATATAAAGTATCATCATTATTTTTATCAGTATCACGGGATGTGCAAATTGGGTTGGACGGAATATTTCAGTGTAATAGAAATTTTCACTGTTTTTATGGGGAACGAGTCTGAGAGTTTCTCTGTTAAAATGGTGAACAGCTGCTCACTTCTGGGGAATAACCACAGCCCACAATCAAGCCTGATAAGAGCTCAGAAAAGAAGTGACTTATTTTGAGCAAAGGTGTCATAGGCTCACAAGATAAAAGATGGGGCTACAGGTGGAAAGTGAGCAAGATGCCTGCATTTGAGACACAGTGCGCTCAGCTTTAAAATCCAGACAGATATGTGTCAATATCAGGAAACGAAAAAAGAGCTGTTTACTGTGAGCAGAAAACCAACAGTGTCATTTTATGAGCAATAAAGTTAAACACATTCATATTGCAAGTAGAGGAAATCATCAAAATAACCACCAAAGAACAGTGAAAATCTAAATCTAGCTTTTTCTTTCCTTCCGGTAATATGTTGACATTATTGAAACCTGGCATCAGTATTTTTTAAAACTGTAAGTTTCTTGGGTTGAGTAATAAAGAATCGTGGTGTGGCAGCTGGTCTTCCAAAGGGAGGTGCCATTGTGTGGGAGAGCAGGTCAGTATGCCAACAAGAGAAATGGAGCGGGCGGGGCAGGATGTAAGCTATCAGAAAATTCTAGTAATCTAAATGTGAGCATAAGCCTCTAGTTCTAGTTCTTTGTAAAACTGAAATAATTCAAAGCACTATTTTAAGGAATAGAGAGATAATTAGCAGAATGCCTCAAATTTAGCAAGGGTTAAATATATTGTAGCTATTATGTTTTTTCCATACATGCTTTCATAAGCTCTCTTCTGTTACTCGAGGCATGTGGTTTATATAAAGGGGAAAAATATGACAAAATGCCATGCAGGAGCAGCAGGATCTCAAAGTCTGGCAAGAAGTTAAGCAGTTAAGTAATTTTCCCAGTGTTGCCTAGCTATTTGAACTAGACTAAAATCAGGCCTGTTTCATTACCAAGTTCTAGCTTTTTCTATCTCCTTGTACTTCTAAAAGAGATTATCTGTAAGCAATTGAAAGGTGATAATTGCATCTATGATTTCCTTTGCTTTCAAGTTTCAGATTTAGGCCACATTATCTTTGTACCAATGGTGAAGATCCTGCAGACTCTGACAGTGCCACAACATACGTTAAATACCTCATCTTCCTCTCCCTTCCTGTTATGGTCTGAGAAGTGGGGTAGGGATGGTATAGAACCCTGCATGCCCTCACCAGGAAAATCAAGGACCTAGGGCTACTTCCCCCATTCACAGCTCCAGCCTGCAGCAACTCACCAGCTGAATTTAACTTGCACCACCTCTAATGAGGGCACTTTACATCTCAGCAACTCCTCTGAGGGGAGTAAAATTACTATTTAATAGTGGAGGACTGGGTTGGTGGGGATAGAGAGGAAAGTAGATTCAGGTTTGCTTAAGAGGAATATTTTTCTGGATTTTTCTTCCCCAAATTGGGGGAATAATATGTGAGGGGAGAAAGTATTCAGGTAATTATGGTATAGTGGTGAGAGTCTGTAATATGAGCCTGGTGTCTCAGGAGAAAGTTCTTAACTTTTGTGGCCCCTGGGCAAGAATTAACCCATCTCCTCCAGGCTTAGTTTGAATTTCAGACCCGGGGCTTTAAAATCCTCCCTCTGCTTACCCTTCCCCTGCTTGTGTGCTGCCGTGGTGGGGAAACCGCTCTCCGTGTTTCTGTTGGTGTGCAGTGCTGTGGGAGTCCGGTTCTAGCAAATACATAGGTAAGGACCAAGTATGCAGTCAACCATTTGAACTAATCCAACCAATGCCAATAAGGAACACCGAAGTTTCCCGGATATGGCCCAAATCAACTTTTACATCCTCAAGGAGTGTGAGTAAAAGCCCAGGGTTTAATGACTAATTAAAGTCACTGAAGTTTCTGAGCCATGTGTGCATAGTCACGCATTAGAGCTGGGATCTCAGACCAGTCATGACTTGCACGAGCTGCAAATGTGGTCAGTGGAAATGAACTCTCAATTCAGCTCCACAGCACGTGACTTCCTATTTCTGTAAGGTACTTCCAAGGGACTTCCTCTGTAAAACCAGCCTGAGCCCGGGAGATTTCCTTCAGTGCTGTAGCTAAGTTTACTTTGAGCCCAGCGCAGAAGTTTTCCCTGAGATATGGTGCTAGTTTCTTTTCTTTCTCTCTCCTCTGCCGTTGGTTGCCAGCATGCAAGGATCTCGTGGCTCCTGTCCGTGATCGTAAATTGAATACACTGGTGCAGATCTCAGTAATCCACCCCGCGGAGCAGAGTCTGACAAGATACTCCAGCACTGAAATTGTGGAGGTGAGATGCTGGGTCCCTACATTAATCATTAATCGCTCTCTCTCTCTCTCTTTTCTCTCTCTCTCTCTCTCTCTCTCTCTCTCTCTCTCTCTCTCTCTCTCTCTCTCTCTCTCTCTCTCGTCTGTCTCTCTCTCTGTGTGTGAGTGTGTCTGTCTCTCTCATCTCTCTCTCTCTCTCGTCTGTTTCTCTCTGTGTGTGTGTGTGTGTCTGTCTCTCTCATCTCTTTCTCGTCTCTCTCATCTCTCTCACTCTCCCTCACTCTCCCTCACGCTTGTCCATCTCTGGATTTGAATGAACAGCTGAATCCGTAGCAATGCTACACGACCACCCTCTGTCATTAAGGAGCACATACCTGAGATTATTAAGCATGCCTTGGTAATTTACTAGAATGAACAAATGACGAAAGAATGCGTCTTTTTTTTTTCCTTTTCATAAAAAAGAGCTTATTTTTCTCCCAAAGAGAGAGAAAAATAAGTTCCCACTTTAAATTCTTTTATAAAGCATAGGATAAAGAAAAACAACATACAGACTTCAAATTAATTGAAATGAATATTTATTTTGAGGAAAAAAAGAAAAGCTATAGAGTACCCAGAGAAAATTTAAACATGTTAAGTGTTTTTGCCCTTTTTTTCCCCTGTATTCTTTAGTCTGTGGAAACTTTATATTCTCTGCTATTTGTGTGTGTCTTTCAACATACAATGTTTTTCAAAGAAATGTAAATGATTAACTTCACAAACTATTTTCAGGCAAAAGGTATAAGTAATACTCATCAGATGGGAGGTTTCCTATTTACATTTATTGTTAGTAATATAACATTCCAAATGTGTCTAGAGGAAACCTGTTATTGTGTTGGATCACATTCAAAAGAGGAAGTGTTTCTCTTTTGATTATTTTGTTCTGATCACACATTTCACAACCTTAGTGAATGAGAGAGACTTATTTAAACAACTGGGGCTGGAGAAGGTATACTCTAAACTTCTTAAGATTTGCTTGTTTTTTTTAGACTTGGGAGCTGCATATGTTTTGAATGAGGAATTTTCCTGTAAGAACCTAAGTAGCCTGCCCCAGACCTGTCTGGCTTAGGGCTGACTGTCTGCTTTGATGCAGTGGTGGAATAAATGATTCAGACTGAACTGGAGTCATTTCTATAATGGGAATGACCCAGATACTGCATGTAGCCCTGAATATGCCCTTTGGAAATTTTAGGTTCCAGTGTTGGTATAATATATAGCTAATGCTGTAGTTGAATTAACAAAAATAATCTTATTCATATAAAGACATCTTAACTAAAATTGTAAGTTATTCATTTTATATAAAGTTAACAATTCTGTTATTTTTTAAATATTGCCAAAATTACTTATTCACTCACTTTTGAGTTTTTCTTATTTTTTATTTTATTGTGATAAAATGCACATATAAAACTTACCATCTTAACTATAAGAAATGTCTTATTTTGGCACATTTTAACGTTTTATATTTGAACATGTTTTGCTGTTTTTGGTTGTTTTATTCACTGCCTTTTCCAAAGTGTCTGATGCAGTGCCAAGCAAAAAGTATTTGTTGAATAAAATAATGAATGAATGAATTACTTGGGCCTCCAGAAATTCCCACAGACAATTGGTTTATAGAACTCTAGCAAACATCTCTATGATATTCAGCAATATGTATGTATAAAATTTAATGCTAGATGTCAGCACTAAAAATGAATTCTGAGGCAATGAAATATCCTGTGCATTGCATCCTGAGCTGGTAATTTTATAGCCCCAAATCCATCATATTTAGAGTTTCTTTCATTAGTTTTTCCAGTCATTCTGAGGGAAAAAAATCATAGCTGAACATCTAAAAACAAATAGACACTATCAGAGCATGACTTTCAATTGAATCATTACAAAAAGGAAATAAATGGAAGCATAAGATTACCACATGGTTCTTTATGAGAAAATAGCTTCATATTAATTTGATCAGTCAATATCTTAGATTGTTTGCACAAATTACAAGTTATATCTATTAAATGTATTTTAAATGAACTGACTAACCCTAAAGAAGGGTTCTGTAGGTGGTGAAAATAAACTTTTCCAACCAACTCTGACAATGATGCAGGTCGTTTACTATCAGCAGTTGTATCACTGCTTTAAGGCCCTGGGCCATGTTGTTGCCCATGGACAGCATTTGACCATTCAGATGGCTTCTAGTAGAACTATTTCCTAGAAAAACAGACTCAGGCACACTTTCTGCATTCTCATGTATCACTTGCATGCTGCAAACTGCAGTTGCTGCCTTATTGAATCTGCTTGTGCTGTTACAGGGAACAAGGGACCCACTGTTTTTGACTGGTGTCACATTCCCATCTGAGTATCCCATCTATGAGGAGACCAAAATAAAACTAACAGTCTATGATGTCAAGGATAAGTCTCACGACACTGTAAGTACTGGCACTTCTTTCTTTCTTTGTGAAAAAGTTATGCTTTTCCACACAATTAGATTTTTTATGTAACTGACATTATTCAAAGAGTGTTTTTTTTTGCACTGTGTTTATGATTGTCGTATGTTTATTGTTTATTGTTTTTTTATTTTCTCAAATTTGTTTGGCTTGTTGCCAGATTGTCAGTTGGTTAGAGCAAAAGCTTTCAGAACAGATTTGTCTTTTTCAGGAGAGCTGACTTGATCTTTTGGTTTACCTTTTGTTGTTTTAAGTGAAGTGGGTGATATTGTGGGTAGAAAGCAAATGGAAATTAGGTCATATTTAAAACGTTCTTGGTATAGTAATGATTCTAAAATAGGGGATTGACAAAATGCTCTACTCTTACAATGTATTCTCTCTATATGGTATGCAAAATAGTACAGTGTATTATTGAGAAACTGCCTACATTTTTCTTGATGTTGTTACTGGCACCAAAGCAAACAGAAAGTAACTGGAAACACTGGGAAGACACTTTAACTGCTCTCTACATGAAGGGCAGGCAAAGTCCCAGTGGTCTTTTGTCCTGGATTCTTCAGTCTTCCTACCTGGTCTGAATATTCTTCCAATTGAATCATCCCTCCTGGGACTCAGGCACTATCTCTAGAGGACTCTGTTAAATTTGTGGACAGGAGAAAATGCTATTGGAGAGGTATTGAGAAGAGGAAGGCAGTTCTCTCCTTTAAATTTCCCGCATTAGCATGAACTTGTGTGACAGACTTGATGGCCAATAGTGAGGCAGGAGGCAGTAAACTCTTTTTTTTTTTTTTTTTTTTTTCAATTGTACTTTAGCTTCTGGGATACCTGTGCAGATCATGCAGGATTGTTGCATAGGTACATACGTGGCAATGTGGTTTGCTGCCTCCATCCCTCCGTCACCTATATCTGGCATTTCTCCCCATGTTATCCCTCTCTGACCTCCCTACCCCCTACTGTCCCTCCCCTAGTCCCCCCCAACAGACCCCAGTGTGTGATGCTCCCCTCCCTGTGTCCCTGTGTTCTCACTGTTCAACACCCACCTATGAGTGAGAACATGTGGTGTTTGATTTTCTGTTCTTGTGTCAGTTTGCTGAGAATGATGGCTTCCAAATTCATCTGTGTCCCTACAAAGGTTAGGAACTCATCATTTGCTATGGCTGCATCGTATTTCATGTGTGTATGTGCCACATTTTCCCTGTCCAGTCTATCATTGATGGGCATTTGGGTTGGTTCCAGGTCTTTGCTATCGTAAACAGTGAGGCAGTAAACTCTTTAATGGCAGGTGGGCCAGTGGGTTCCAGGAGAGTTCTGGTTGAAGCTCAGGGCTGCTGCCGGACCTGAGGAATCCCACAGGGCCTTGTGTTGGGAAAATGTCACTTTGAACTCTGACTTCACTTTGGCGTTTCTGTTTTGCTCATGACTCTTCTCTTCTTTCCATTCTTTACAATAAAACTTAGTCTACTGGTGGGAACATTTAACAGAGAAAATATTTTATTTCGAAGGGATGTCTATACATCTCAGCCCCAGAAAAGTTCATTTCCTTAAAACTGTAGAAGAAAGACTTAAGTAAATGCACAGCTTACATACATGGAACCAAAACAGATGTGGCTATCTGGTACAATTCCTAGGAAGTCAGATTCTAGAGCCATATTGTCTGATTTTGTTCTGTTTACTGGCTTTGGGAGAGGAAATTCTTGGTTCCTCTGTTTCATCTTTTATAATATTTACCTAATGGGATTGTTGTAGGGTTTAAATAAATACATGTAAAGTGTTACTGACTATTACAGAGTAATTAATAAGGGTCAGTTGCTGCTATTATTGCTGTTATTGTTTTGGCAGCTGCCTCAGGCTTTCTTATAGTAAAAATCAAATGAAGGAAATATTAACCAAAATAGTTTTCTGTATTTATTAATTTTGTTTTTTCTCAAGTGGCCCTACGTTTGCTATTTATTACTTCTTTAAACAAAAAAAGGTAAAAATTTGGTTTAAAACTGGCAACTGAAAAAATATTTGCCTGGGAGTTTTGTCTTTTCCTTTCCAGCCTCTTTGGTTTTTGAAATAACATGTGAAAAAGGAGTAGACTGCAGCTGGGACATTTAGACCGGTTTTGATAAATTATGTCCAGAGCTCTCACCCACTGTTTTTTGTTGTTTTTGTTTTTAACCTTCTGCCAGAGAAGAGAGAGAAATGGAGGGAAAGGTGAAAGCATCATAAAGTTGGAGAGGAGAGGAGGGAGACATGGTTCAGATGGAAGGTGGGAGTGGGTAATACAACTGTGCAGAGAATAAGCAGAGAAATGTTCAGGATGAAAGGGAAAACAGAGGAGAAACGATGGGATTTTATGTTCTGCAAAGCACCTGATTAAATTTAATTCTCCAACAGTCCCAAGACATAGATAGGGTGGGGTATGGAAAGGATTGAGTTATAAGAACTCTGTGCTACAGACGTGATAATGTTGTCACTAATCTCTTGGGCTTGTGTAGTATTTAAAAATATCACAGTTAGAAATATTACATGTCAAACGTGTTTCTATCTCCTCCATTTAAATGTGCATGAATGTTAATGCTCTGGAGATAAATGACTAATTTACTCATTAATTATGCTTTTTGTTGACTTTAGTTCTGGAAACTAATTATTTGGGGTCTTTTAAAGACTTTCTTCCTTGATCAGAGGTGTTATGGCATAAAAACATGGAATTAACTGGAACCCCTACTGTGAAATAAGACTTGTGAATTTTGAACATGCTTAAGAAGTGCAACCAGAATGCATTTACCAAGCACTGTTAGTTAAGGCATAACCTCTTCCTTAACGTAGCTAACAATTAGCTCCGGTGATAGAAAAGTAAATGAAAATGCAGTGCATTAATATGCTAATAGTTCCCATGGACATGTGGTCTTTATCCTTGACCCTTTCTTCCATTTCTTAAGTTTTTCTTTAAAGTGAGTGGTGGAGTCTACTGGTAGATTTCAAGCAGCAAGTGACTTAAAGTACAGCTTACAGTTATAAGCACTTAACAACTTAAATATTTTAAGATTATAATATTCTTAAGGCATAAGAAACAAGATTGTGAATATTTGCATGTTTTGAAAGGTTAATAAATTGCATGCATGTCTTTTAAGGTAGTTTAAATACTTGGTCCTAGCAAACCATTGATCATACTACACTGACCCAGGACGATCAGATCTTCTATATTGGTTGAATACTAATTAGTTGAGTCAGATGACTAAATTGCTTGTGTTTTCCTATTGGGTTTTTTACTTGGAGGTAACCAGCGAAATAAACACGTGACTTTGCTATTTCATATCATTTGCATACATATTATACTAGCTGTTTTTAAAGAGAAATTATGGCCTTTCCTTTGTGCTCTTAATGCAGACATTACCTCACTAACCAGTTGTTCTTGTGCTCCTCTAAACAACTGGACCTAGGATTGATTATCTTTGTAACTCCAGCAGAAATGCAATTAATCATCATAACAAATGAGAAGAGTCTAACTGTTGATTCAGGATGATGATTGTTTCCTTCTACTACATCCTTCATCCTTCCCATTTACTGCAATAAGTCTCCCTCTTTGGCATAAGGATAGAGAATGCTTGACAGGCAGGGGAGGGGTGGAGCATATGGGGGTGAAGGGTCTTTATGTATTAGCATTAGAGTGACCTTTTGATTATTTTCCTCCCTATAAGGAAATTATTTTCTCAGGATGAGCTGCCATAACATCCCACTGTTGGATGGCAATTTTAGAGCCTGAAATTGAAGCCTATGGCTAGGCTATGAGAACCTTAGTTCATACAGTAAAATTGATATCTTCTGGATGTATACTGATTTTAGGCTTCATTTTAAAGCTCCTGGAAACTGAAACATAGACAAAAGTATTTTCAGGACATCATTTACAGAGTTTGGCCCTAACAAGTCAAGCTGAGAGATTCTGAGTCTTTCGTAAGTTACAGCAGAAACTTAAAAGCAAGAGGAAATTTAGAAAGGCAAAGAAATATCACCACAAAACTTTGTCTGTTTTTCCCACCTCATGCAACATGGTGCTTTGGAAGATACCGAACAAGCCTCTTTCACCACCCTCTGAGGACAGCCAACAAACCTGCAAACATGTAATTAGGTCACAAAATTATTTTTGCCCATTGTAGAAATTTGAATTTCTACTTTATTTTGCAGTGTACATTGACTCCCCTATTTTTGTTCTGAGAATAACAAATGCTTGCTGTACCATCAACTTGTTAAATTCTTTGCTTATGGGACAGAATCTGCGCACTTCTCAGGGAAGACATAGGTCCTAAGACGTATCTTTACTACCAGTTACTAGCAACCCTGTACCTGAAACTTCCAGGAAAAGTTATAAAGACTGGATGTGTATATTACATAATGTGTGTTGTGTTACATGACCAGGGCAGTTTAGTTCTAGAGCAGTTCCCTAGACAGAAGGGTCCATTTCATTTTTTAGGTTTTTCTATGTAAGGCAAAAACATTTTGCATTTAGTTTATTTTTACTTCACTTGATTTTCTAAATTGGCTTCTTAAGAAGTTTAAGTCTAACTGTATCTATTGAGATATGAATTCTGTTTGTTGGCTTCCATCTTTGTCTGTGAGATATGGTACAGTAGGTAAGGAAAGATAAATTGAGATTATTGATTACTAAGTATATACCAAGCAGCATGTTTAATATGTTATATATATTTTTTAATCTCCATAAAACTTCTTTGAGGAAAGTATTATTATGCTTATTTTAAAGATGAAAAAAATGGTATTCTAAAAATCTAAGGAGGCCTAGTCTGAAATTCTTTATTTTTCCTAGGCTATGTTATGGTACATATATTGTCCATAGGCTTTCTCTCACTTTTATTCCCCCACAGTGCAGCACTTTTACTTCAACTGATAGTTTCAAAACACATTTCTTTTGAAGCTTCAAAGTTGATCAATTACGAAAACAAGATTGGTATTCAACTAGAGGAGAAAAACCTATATCCAAAATTTTTAGGCACTTGGGCATATGTAACTAATTGAAATTGTCCAAATAAATTTTATAATGAAGTGATCATTATTTGCGGAAAAAAATAGCTGTTATTATCTGTTGTGAAATACTTGAGTTTATGTCTCAAACTTTTGCTTTTGTTCCATAGGCCTTGTTTTTCCCTTTTTAAAAATGTTTACTACATGGTTCCCTCAACCGACTCATTCACTTAGCCTCTGCCTTTTGAAATGATCCTTTCTTCATTGTAACACAGTTTGCAAGGAGGTTTACAGATTCCATATAGAGGGAGCTGAGGCTTCTAAAATGTTGCTACCTTTATAATTAAGTTCACTTTTCTTTTACTTGTTGATAAGTGGTATTTATTTACAAAGGACATAATTTTTAAATTGAGATCTATTTATATGTAATAAACTGGGCAGATCTTAAGTGTTCTGTTCCATTAGTTTGACAATTGCATATGCCCATGTCAGTTTCACAAGGCAAGATATAGACCATTTCCATTTTTTCAGAAAGTTCCCTTCTGCCTTTCTCCAGCCAATTACCACCCCATACAACATGAGGCAAACGTTTTCTTATAGATCTGTTTTGCTTGCTGTTGAAATTTATGAGTGAAATCATATCATTTTGCACTCTTTTATCTAGTACTTTTTGTTCAACAAGTTTTTAGATTAATTCATTTCCTGCATGAATCAGTGGCCCATTCCTTTTTATTTTGCAGTCTTAGTGCTGTAACACAATTTGTTCATTTCTTTTCTTATTGATGGACATTTAGGTTGCTTTTAGTTTTTGACAATGATGGATAAAACATCTATGAACATACACTGACAAGTATTTCTATGAGAATGTGCTTATTCTTCTTGGTAAATACTGGGGAGTATAATTTCTAGATTATAGAACAGATTCATGTTTAACTTTCCTAGAAACTGTCAAACTGTTTTCCATATTGATTACATGACTTTTTACCCCTATTCCTAGTAATTTGAGTTCCAGTGTCTCCTCCAACACATGATATTGCCAATCTTTTCTATTTAGCTATTTTAGTGGCTATAAAGTGGTGTCTCATGGTAGTTTTAATTTGCATTTTCCTGATGACTAATTATGTTGAGCACATTTTCCTGTGCTTACTGGCCATTCATCTGTCTCTTTTTGAAAAATGAAGTATCCAGCTCTTTTGCCTATTTATTTAAAAAAAAGTGTTTTTTTTTCCGTTGGAGTTCTCAGATTTCTTCATACATTGTGGATACAAGTGCTTTTGTCATATTTAAGTGTTAGAGGTTTATTAGTCTTTGGCTTAGCCTAATAATTTCCTTAATAATACATTTTGTTGATAAAAACTTTTAATTCTTATTAAGTCCAGTTTTATCAATTTTTTTTATTCATGGTTAATCCCTCTTTTTAAAAAAAATATCTTAAGAACACTTAACATGAGATTTACCCTCTTAAAAAATCTTAAATATACAGTACAGTATATTTAACTATAGGGATAATGTTGTATAGCAGCTCTCCAGAACTTATTCATCTTGCATAATTGGGACTTTATACTCATTAAGTAGCAACTCCTCATTTTTCCCCTCTCCCCAGCTCTCAGCAATCACAATTTTACTCTCTATGAGTTTGACAATTTTAGATACTTGCTCCTATAATTGGAATAATGTAGTATGCATCCTTCTGTTAGCAGCTCATTTCACTCAGCATAATGTCTTCAAGGTTCCTCGAGGAATATATTCCCTATTTTTTAGGCTGAATAATACTCCATTTTATATATCACGTTTTCTTTTTCCACTCATTTATTGATGGATGTTTAGGTTGTCTCCACATCTTGGCCATTCTGAATAGTCCTGCAATGAGCATTGTAGTGCTAATATCTCTTAGAAATCCTACTTTCAGTTATTTTGAATAAATACCCAAAAGTGAGATTGCTGTATCCTATAGTAGTTCTATGTTTAATTTTTTGAAGAAGGATCTGGGAAAAGTCTGTCAACTGTCTAGATTTTGTTTTATTTTGGTTTATTAAAGTCACTCAGTTTCCTGATTAGTTTAACAAAAGCTAATATTTTTATAGTGTGCCTGACTTCTCACTGTTAGAATGGTAGTAACAGTCTCTAGCAACTTTTAATATTTTAAGAAGCAGCAGAAGTATTACACATTTATTTCTTTTAGCATTTATGCTACTATCCATACATTGGCATTTTCATCTCTGTCTCTTTCATATATTTTCTTCTCTGAAATTTACATATCAGGTGCATTACACTCTGCTGATACTCTTCACACTGTTTCTCTTTTTCTGTCAGATTCCTGTTCTCTCTGTTTTACTATTATCTGCACTCACATAGTACTTGTTCTATATCATCTCTTCAAAAATTATGTTTGCTTTTTTTGTTTTGGACTCTCATAAAAGAGGAAAAAATAAGCATTGACATTTTCCACAAGGAAATAATGATGTTTGCATGGAGAAAGACAGACATTTTGTTCACAGAAATGAAGTTTAATCATAAAATTCTTAAAAAAAAAAAAAAAAAAACGTTGGCCATGAAACTAAAATGAGCTAGAAGAAAATGTAGGGGAAAAGTTCTGTGACATTGGTCTGGGCAAAGATTTTTTTGGCTATGACCCCAAAAATATAGGCAACAAAAGCAAAAATAAACAAATGAAATTACATCAAATTGAAAGGCTTCTACACAAAAAAGAAAGCCATTAATAGAGTGAAGAGACATCCCATGAATTGGAAGGAAGCATTTGCAAATCAGACATCTGATAAGGGAATAATATCCAAAAATATATATGTAACTCAAGCAACTCAATAATGAGAAAACAACTCAATTAGAAAATTGGCAAAGGATCTGCATAAACATTTCTCAAAAGTAGATACACAAATGGCCACCAGATATATTAAAAAAAATGTTCATCATCATTAATCATCAGGGAAATGCAAATTTAAACCATAATGACATATCACCACGCAATTGTTAGAATGGCTATTGTCAAAAAGACAAAAATTAACAAGTATCAGCAAATGTGTAAAGAAAAGTGAACCTCTGAACACTGTTGGAGGGAATGTAAATTGGTATAATCATTAGGGAAAAAAACACTATGGAGGTTTCTCAAAAGCCATATGATCTACTATCATATGATCCAGAAATCCCACTTCTGGGTATTGTTAAAAGAAAAACTTCAGCCAAATTAAATTTAAAGGAGTTTAATTGAGCAATGAAAGATTCAGAATCAGGCAGCCCCCAAAATCATAGCAGATTCAGAGATTCCAGTGCAGCCACGTGGTAAAAAAAGATTTACAGACAAAAAAGGGAGGTGGCATACAGAAATCAGAAGTGAGGTACAGGAACAACTGGATTGGTTACAGCTCAGAGTTTGCCTTATTTGAACACAGTTTGAACAGTCAGCAGTATGTGATTGGTTGCAGTTACAATGGCCTCCTATAATTTTTTTTAAAATTCCCTCTTTTTGGTCAGGTTCTCACTTAGACGAGAATGTGACTAAAACTCAGGTCTTAGCACCACTCTCAGTTACCACCTTTGGGGTTTTCAGTCTCGGCATGTCATTCATAAGTTAAATGTCCTCATAGTTGTACATTTCCTTCAGCTCTTGTCATTCCAGTTGAAAAGAGACTACTTGACATTTTAGAGGTGGGTACATATAAAGATTTAAAACATTTGGGAGAATACAGCACACCAGGCAGACTATATTTAAAACTATCAGGAGGGTAATAACAAGAGTTTGGAGTATACTCCTTGACCAGGGTCCCTAAAACCAAATAAATCAAAGAATGATTTAGATGGTCTACTCAGTTAAGGAACCAGTCTTTTTGCTAATTCTCTACAACTGAATCTCTGTAATACCTAATGTTGTCTCTGTAGGTCATAATTGTCAGCAGCTTCACAGATACTTTTCTGTTTAGCCAATTCTGTTATTTAGCATAATTTTGACAGAAGAATTTAAAGTCTATTGTGTAACTATAGCCTTTACAGTAGAATCTGCTATAGAGCCTATCGTAAGGGATACATTTCTAATCACCACCTCTTTTACTCCAACCATGGAAAATAGACCTAAGATGCCCTTCTAGAAGAGTGAAGACCTCCTGGCAATGTTTTTTTAACCCATGATGTGGGTTAAGAGGAGTGAACCAATGATCTGTTTCTGACTGATTATGAGGCAACATATGTACCATTAAAATTTCTTACCTACATTGGGCCTTCATCTTAATCAAAGTATAAGGTTATCTGTGTATGATGCTGGCTGCAGAATCCTTCACAAATAAAAGTACACCCCATAAGTTCACATAACAGACCCCTTTTTCATTTCTATTGTTCATAGAGGCATAGAGGCACAAGGAAAAAATATTCAAAGGTAAGAGTTTCATGATAGTAGAAGTCTTGATCCATGATCTTGGAAAAAACTGTTCACTTTAAGGATGCCATCTTTTTCTGGGAAGAAACGTTCCTGGTTAGCTTTACCTAAAGGGGTTCCAATGGGTGTACGTTCCAAGAGTGTTGAGGGACGCTTTTCAGTTGTGGGATTATGAACCTAGGGTTGACGGTCCCGAAGTTTTGCTGTAGTGTGGATGGCAAGGGCAGTCTTTCTCTGACATTCTCAGAAGATTTGATCTTTGGGTTCTAGATTGTGAAGGCGTTGACTGTCCACAGCGAACCATATGAAGCTTTCTTTTTCTGGTGACTATACACTGTAGCATAATAATCTACTTTTATAACATCAGCCCTCTTGCATGAGAAAGCTTTAATACAACTGAAAACATGCATTGAAAATGACAATTGAATAAAATCCCTTTATAAAATGTTTAAACGGCCCAAGAGGCAACCAAATGTATCTGAAGCTTTGATTGTTTTCTCAGGAATATGGGTTGACAAACCAAACATTGGTTATAAACTATTTAGCAATTTATAAGTCACTATACCAATATATTCAATTTGGATTATTTTGTCTTTTCTGTGATGAGACATGGAATGTAGAACTTTCAATGATAGCTTTAAGGACTCAAAAAGGACAAGACGGCCATCCTGGTTCTCCCTGAGTCCATGTTTAACACTGGACTTTGCATCAATTGCTTTTCTAATTTAGGTGCCTAGCAGTGATAACTGATGGATTATTATAGGTAACTTGGCTTAGACCATGGAGTTTATTCAAATTATATAACAAAATAATTTTAGCATTGGCTGATTTAGCATGAGAATCTGGCAAAGTATTTTCTTAGTATTCAAATAAGTTTTGTTCTACTTGGATTAACAGTTTTATAAACCAGTCAGTCCTTATTAAGGTTTCAGGAATTCTTACCAGTTTAAATGAAATGAATTTAAGTTACTAGAAACCTGTATTTAAGAGTGCTTTTCAGGGTCCTTTCCATTCTTTCATGAACTTCCTGAAAGATACCATATTCTAGGATTTTGCATGCTTGTGAAGCTTTCAGAAACTGCATCAGCATTATGCAATTAACTGTGGAAATGACTCTAAATAATCATAAAGACACAATTGATAAGGCAATTTGGTTATTTCTGTGGTCTACAATAACTTAATAACCATAATTATGACTGATGGCATTTCTCTGACATATTAGAATTTTAGAAATCTTGTAAGATATTGATGACATCCACTAAACTATAGCCCAAAAAAGATTAAATATTGTCTTTTATTTTGACAATGCTTCCCATATAACTAAACTTGTCAAATAATCCTGTTTACCTCTCTTTTGAATGCTTGAGGAGCCCTTGGTAGCATCTCAAAGTCAGAGGTCAGAAAAGACAGTTTTGAAGCTGAAATTTGATTTTAGGAATCCTATCAAATATGGTAAAGGTTTAAAACACTTGATGTGAAATAGAATTCCAGGTTACCATAAGTCATTCATTTAGCCAAAATGATGACTAAAAAAATATTAAAAAGGCAAAAACCTTTACTCGTTGATAGAAGGAATACTTAGCTTTCCAAACTCTTGTCTTTCCCTTCTTTTTCTGATAGTTTATTCAAAGGGCAAACAAAAAAATTTCATTATCTTCTAATATTACATGAAAATCTTGTTCAAGAGAGAAAGCCAAATTTCAACCTAGCATTAGTCTGCTATTAATGTCAACCCCAATTTTTAATAAAACCTTATAGACAAAGTTTACCATTCTTAATCAGTTTGATTATACGGAGAGATTCTCACATTTTACAATCCTTTGTAATTCTTGTGAAAGATCAGATCAGTGCTCTAAGAAAGCTTGTTTAGCTTTTATTCCAACGTTCAATTTACAGAAACAGTTAATAATACCTCGTTAACTTTAGCCGATATCCACACAGAATTTCTTTTTACAAGATTAATTTTTACAGACTTTCCACAAGTTGTTCAAATGTTTAGCTTTATCTTATCTAATTTAAAACAATTCTTTAATCCTCTAAACTAGGCAAAAATTTACATTACCATGCCTTTTTATAATCTTTTACCAAAAACACATTTTACTCTCCTCACACACCTTGCATTTAAAACTATGTTTCCAGTATTCTCAATTACATGCTATCATGGTAACTCTTGGCAATTTTTAATCTTGGTGAAAAATCTCATAAGTTATTTTAATTATATACTAGGTGCAGATAAGGTCTCATTTCAGCATAGTTAGGGATGTGGCTTTCTACATGTCTCCAGGCCTTATGTAGACCCTAATGTTCCAAAATAATTAAATTGAACAGTTTTCAAAAGCCAAAGATGCAGTTTATGATCTTAAAGCATTCAAGAAACCTAATATCTAATCTGCCTAATTTACACCAAGTCTTTATTTTTGCTAACAATCTTTAAAACTTACTTCCCAAAGATTACTAAAGTCACATGAACTAAAAAGCATTACAGTTTTTATTTTTCTTTCAAAATATTTGATGTAAGAGCTTATTTTTAATTAATTAGAGCTCTTTTATATAAATTACATGTGATACATATGTAACTACACAGACAGAAAGAATAAGATCCATAGTAATAAGATTTTTCATTTATCAGTTTCTTCTAAGTGTTTTAATTGGATTACTGGCTTTAGGGTAGAGTCCTTGGAAAAACAGGGCTAGGAAAATATGCAGTTTCTACAGCCTAATACAATCAGGCACAGCTGAAAGACAAAACAGATACCCAGAATTGAGGGCCCCATTTTTACATTGCATCCTGGATTGCCAAAAGGAGAAGATAGTGCAGTTATTTTACTGTGCATTTTATTCCATGACAACTTAAAGCCAATTAGCCCAATTTTTAATTACCCCATCACTAAAGTTTATTTTCTACCTATTTATTGCATACTAAATTAAAGTTCTCCCATAATGCAAACCAATCCTCCCAAAGTCAAAAACATCAGATAACACAATGCAAAACAGAGCCTCAGACTTTGAGAGGGATCTATTCACTTTCAATTCCTGGGGTTTCATGAGGAAAACATAGATTTTACCTAAAACAGGTTCTGTGGCTCCTTCTCTGTTTTTCTCAAGGAGTCCCAGGCTACCAGAAGTTGTCTTAGGACCTCTCATGTGTACATTAAGAGTGGCAAGACAAAATGGAGAAAAATAGTTAGCTGAGGGAAAAAAAATGCTTTTTCCAGAAAAACAAGATCCAAGGAGAGGAAAACAAAGGTTTTTTTAAATATACCTTTTGCTTGGGTGTCCACTTCTAGTTAAACTGACTTTTAACCACAGCTTAAAGTTTTTCTTTAAAATTTTTTCTTTTAAATTTTTCTTAAAAGTTTTCTTTAAAAATCCTTGGCCAGGCACGAAGGCTCACGCATGTAATCCTAGCACTTTGGGAAGCCTAGGCAGGCAGATCACCTGAGGTCAGGAGTTTGAGACCAGCCTGACCAAGATGGAGAAACCATGTCTCTACTAAAAATACCAAATTAGCCGGGCGTGGTGGTGCATGCCTGTAATTCCAGCTACTCAGGAGGCTGAGGCAGTGAATCACTTGAACCTGGGAGGCAGAGGTTGCGGTGAGCCCAGATTGCTCCATTGCATTTCAGCCTGGGGAACAAAAGCAAAACTCTGTCTCACAAAAAAAAAGAAAAAAAAAATTCCTATTAAACTTCTTATTACCCAACCTTAGTCTTGCCAAGCAGCCAATATTTCTGACTTTTAAACTCACAGGTGAAACCAACAAGCCTCAACTAAGATTATGACTTAACTATAACGTATTTTCAAAGAGGTGGTAAGCAGTTTTTATAAAGTATAGAATCTTTAGATGTAGCTCAGAGAAAGGAAGATTTAAAAAGAGAACCTGAAATTTGTTCATGGATGGGGAAGAAAATCAGCAAATAAGAAAAGTCACACAGATATTAACCAGAAGGTATTTATTCCCTAAGCTAGGATTGAAGCTGGGCTGCTGTTATAAAATGGCAGAGACCAAGGGAAAGTATTGCCATGTGTTTACAAGGTCACGCTCCCAAAGACGTAACTGACCAGTATGCTGGGCCATCTTGAACAGTGGGCTTATAGGGTCCTGGGCCCACATTCTAAACTAAGGCAACCCTCTTTATGATAGAACAATACAGAAAGATACACAAAGCACAACAGATTCCCTATAGCTCAACATTAGCTTGATGAATCCTTTTTCCCATTAATCAAAATTTTACAGGGGATATAAACCATGATTTGTTATCATTCGTTCAATTGAATTGCATAGTGAGAGAAAGGCTAGAAGTGTAACTGGTAAGAACTTTTACCCTTTTGTTGGCATGTCAGGTTTCTGGGTTTCCTTCTCCGAGTGGCCCTAGCGACCCAACCCTGCTTGCCACACTAACCCTGGGGGCCAACTGCAACACAAAAGAAAATCTTTTATTTTTTAAATGCACTTCAGTACATTGTTCACTTGGAATGTTCCACTTTAACTTATCTATAGTAAGATTTTGCCCTTTCTGTAAGACTTTGCTGCCTTCTGAGTCTAATATGTAAGCCAGAAGGAACTCAGTTTTTTGTTTTTTGTTTTTTTAAATTAAGAAATCCCATTTTTATCTAAAATATTGGCTTTTTCTCAGGTTCCCTTGATGAAATTAGCCAAGGATATTTCCTACCTAAGCACTCAAGAAAAATGAAACAGAGGGGTAGAACACAAACATCCCCATGAATTTTTAATGGACAATTTTACACCCCCTGCAATATTACCATTTACTTGCAGTTTCTTTCTGACTCAGTCAGATGTAAGAGGCCTCTAACTGGATCCAAACCAGTTAATTACCGGATCAAATCCCATCTTGGACCCAGTCCAGTTTTCTGTCACAGCTTCCAAACCCAGTTTGAAACAGAAATTTGCTCAAAGAAACTCAGAGAGCTCAAAACACAAATCTGTGGAGCTCTGAATCCAAGAGAACTTACAACTCCCAGCTGCTCTGAGAGATCAGTGGATATAAGTGGGTTCAGAAGGTACCTTGCTTGCTCACGCAGTACTCCTGGGGGTTGCTGGAAGATCTACTTTGGTCCCCACTTCTGACACCATCTCTTAAAAGAAAAACTTCAGCCGAATTAAATTTAAAGGAGTTTAACTGAGCAAGGCATTCCTTGCTCAAGAATCGGGCAGTCCCCAGAATCACAGTAGATTCAGAGAGATGTCAGCGCAGCCACGTGGTGCAAAAAGACTTATAGACAAGAAAAGGGAAGTGGCATACAGATATCGGAAGTGAGGTATCAAAATAGCTGAGTTAGTTACAGCTCAGCGTTTGCCTTATTTGAACATGGTTTGAACGCTCAGCAGTGTATAAGTGGTTGAAGTATTGCTGCTGGGATTGACCAAGGTCTCAGTTGTTGTTATAGGCGCATACTCCCAAGTTAGATTTTCAGTCTTATATACCTATTAAGTTAGGTTGCAGTTCATCCACAAGGACTCAAATATAGTAGTATGAAGTCCTTCTCAGGACATGTTTAGTTTGCTTTAATAGTGTATATCCAAAAGGAATTGAAATAAGTATATTGAAGAAGTATCTGTACTCCCATGTTCATTGTAGTATTATTCACAATAGATTATTCACAGTGGCTATGATATGGTAGTAACTTAAGATTTCATCAGTGGATGAATGGATAAAGTAAATGTGGTACATGTACACAATGGAATACTATTCAGCCCTAAAAAAGAAAGTTCTGTTATCGATGACAACAAGGATGAACCTGGAAGATGTTATGTTAAACAAAGTAAGCCAGGCACAGAAAGACACATACTGCATGTTCTCACTTATATGCAGAATCTAAAAAAGTTGAACTCATAGAAGCAGAGAGGAAGACAGTACTTGTCAGACACTGGGGGAAGAAAATGCAAAGAAGGGGAGATGCTGATCAAAGGGATAATCTTTAGTGATCTGTTGCATGGAGTGGTGACTATGATCTGTAATAAAGAATTGTATATTTCATAATTATTAAGAGAAGATTTTAAGTATTCTTACCACAAAAAAGTAACAACTGTGTGAGATGATTAATTTGTTAATTACTTTGATTTAATTATTTCACCATGTGAGCATATATCAAAACATTACACAGTATACAGTTATTTGTCAATTAACAGTAAAATTTTTAAATAACAATTTATTTTCAAAAGTCAATAAAAAATACACAAGTAAAATCTCTTGGCTGTAGCAGAATGGATGCCTGACTGAGAGGTATTTCATTCTTATTTTATGAAGGCAAGCAGAACTGTAGTTTTAGTACTTTCACACTTACATGTCTACAAATGTGTAAATTACAGAAAAATTGCTTAATGTAGCTTAAAATGACAATATCAGTAATTAGTTTTCTCTTTTTCAATTAAATAAAGTGGTTAGGCAAGACCACTTCATATTCCATATTCAAAGGTGAACAAGTTATTATAATTAATCACTAGACAGAGAAGCATGCTCTACCCTGTTTTTCTGTAATGGAATGCTGGCCTAAGTTCATACTGAGCTCCATCTCCACTGAACATTTAAGAACAGCTTTTTTTTAAAGCTCAGTATCACTAACTATTAGAGAATACAAATCAAACCACAGTGAAATACCATCTCACACCAGTCAAAATGGCTATAATTGAAAAGTCAAAAACAACAGATGCTGGCAAGGTTGCTGAGAAAAAGGAATGCTTATACACTATTAGTGGAAGTATAAATTAGTTCAACCATTGTGAAGCACAGTGTAATGATTCCTTAAGACCTAAAGATAGAAATACCATTTGAGCCAACAATCCTGTTACTGTGTATATACTCAAAGAAATATAAATTGTTCTATCATAAAGACATATGCATGCATGTGCTCATTGCAGCACTATTCACAATAGCAAAGACATGAAATCAACTTAAATGCCCATAAACAGTAGACTGAAGAAAATGTGTTATGTATAAACCATGGAATATTATGCAGCCATAAAAAAGACTGAGATCATGTCCTTTGCAGGAACATGTGTGTAGCTGAAGGCCATTATCTTTAGCAAAGTAACACAAGAACAAAAAACCAAATGCCACATGGTCGAGGGTGTGAGGAGGCAGAGGATCAGAAAAAATAACTATTGCGTACTAGGCTTAATACCTGGGTGACAGAATAATCTGTACAACAAACCCCCATGACACAAGTTTACCTATATAGCAAACATGCACATGTACCCCCTGAACTTAAAAGTTAAATAAAATAAAAGTGGAAAAAGTAAAGGTAATTATAATCAAGGCATACACAGTCATGCACTGCATAATTATGTTTTCATCAGTGAAAGAATGCATATTCAATGGTGATTCCATAAAATCAATGGTGATTCTCTAAGATTCTAGTACTGTAGATGTACTGTATCTTTTCTGTGTTTAGATATGTTTGGATACATGAATGCTTACCATTGTGTTACAAGTGCCTGGAGTATTCAGTACAGTCACATGCTGTACAGGTTTGCAGCCTAGGGGCAATAGGCTATCTCCTACAGCCTAAATATGTAGTAGGCTATACTGTCTAGGTTTGTATAAGTGCACTCTACAAAGTTGACAAATGACAAAATTTCCTAATGACGCATTTCTCAGAGCCTATCCCCATCATTATGCAATGCATGACTATAATTCATTGACATGTGATTTAGTAAAGCTGTTACAAACTAATTGTGTGAACACTAGTTTTTCTAAGGTATTTATTTTGTCTTAACCGACGCTCACTGGAATTCTTAAACATTTTTAGAAGCTATGTCAAATTGGAAACTTAGTGATCACATTTTTTTCCTAAGATAGCCAGCTCATCCAGAATTTGAATATAGGTGGATCTTGAGGTCCTCAGTGCTGAGACAACTTGAGACAACTTGCTCAGACACCTGTTCAAATGTCCGCAGGGTGGTCAGGCAAGTGCAAGACATCGCATGAGCTTCTTGACAGCTGCACGATGGTAACATAATGAGACATAGAACAGTTTTCTTGTGAAATAGTTGGACGTGCAGAGAGGTCACATGAATAATAAGCTGACACCCATGTTCCCCCCACCCAGATATTATTCAAAGTAAAAAACGTCATAAATAAAATGAAGGTTCTCTATATTCCCCTCCTCAGTCTCTTCTCTCCTTTCCCTCCTTCCTGTACAACCACTGTTGTGAATTTTAATGTTTATCCTTGTAGCTTGTATTTCTGAACTATTTCTACGTATAGTTAGAAAATAGTTATCCAAAAATATATATCCAAAAACAATATATATTTTTTCTAGTAACTTGTTAGTGTTTGAATAGGGAGCAGTTTTATTTTTAAACATCACAGGGTACTATTGAGAAGAGTGGTTGAGTGAGTGGTAAGGCAGGTCTAGTTTGAGCCTGCTGTGTTCATAGATTGGAATTTTGACATGTCCACATTAATCTGTTTTGATGGGTGTCTGCTCAGAAGATGTTAGGAAGCTCATCATAAGGAAGCAGAAATTTAGGCGGTTAGGTTTGACCCACAACCTCACAGCCTAGGTGGTAAGCGGTTATTCTTTCAAGCACCTTTTATGAGTTTTGTAATAGAAATCTCTGAAACACTAGTACATAAGCAGTATGACTGTGACTATATTGGGAAAGAAAAAAGCTTCCAAAGTGTGTTTTATGAATACTATGTAGGTTTAATAGCAAAACCTGATGAATGTTTTTTTAAAAACGATCAGTAATTTCAATTTAAAACATAGGTGTAAAAATTATAAATTTAACAGTATTCAGTAGGATTAATCTATGAAAAAAATTACACTCAGACCTAGTAATGTTTAATTCAGGAAAGCAAGAGTGGCTTAATATCAGTACATCTATCAACACAATCCATTTTGTTAATAACTAAAGGAGAAAACTCATTACTAAGAGGCATTTAATAAATCTCATGGCCATACTTACTAGAAAAAGAGAAAAGAATATAATAAAAATAGATTCTTAAAAGCTAATACAAATAATCTAAACAATTAAATGCTGAAATTATTTCAGCTAGACACTAAGTTAACCACTATCATTATTATTATTCAGTATTTTCTTGACTCTGTAGGAAGGACAATGAGAAAATTATGTAAAATTTGAGAGGTAGGACACAAAATTACTTCTCTGTTGGTATGATAGAAGTATCTAGACAGCCCAAGACACCTTGGTAAATAAAGACCTAATGTGGTCCTTTAATGTTTGTTGGTTACAAGTAAATGTATTTGTAAATCAATGACCTAGAAAAGTATAATCTTTTTTTTTTTTTGAGATGGAGTCTGGCTGTCATTCAGGCTGGAGTGCAATGGTATGATCTTGGCTCACTGCAACCTCAGCCTCCCGGGCTCAAGCCATTCTCCTACCTCAACCTCTCAAGGAGTTGGGACAACTGGCACCTGCCACCACGCCCGGCTAAATTTTGTATTTTTAGTAGAGAACAGGATTTCATCATGTTGGCCAGGCTGGTCTTGAACGCCTGATCTCAGGTGATCCACCTACATTGGCCTCCCAAAGTGCTAGGATTACAGGCATGAGCCACTGTATATGGCTTCACCTGGCTGAAAAGTATAAAATTTTATTGAACAATATATATATGACCTTTACAAATGGGAATACATATCTGTTGGAAGAAAAGTACAAATAGAAATTGTCCCAAATTCAATTTATAAATTTAACATAATTTCAAATATAATCTCAAAAGTATTTTTTATGGAGAGTAATATTGGGGATTAGATATATATATTTTTAATAATTATGGGTAAAAATCAATATACAAGAATAGTCAAGGAATTTTTAAAATAATAGTGTTACCTGATTAGGCATTGAAACATTACATAAAACTACTGCAATCGAATCAACATAGTTTTTTTTAATTGTAATAGACAAAAAGAAGAATGAAGAAAAATAGTGAATCCTGAAGCACACTGCAAGATTCATAATAATTAACTATGATTTTGAGGGTTTTAGTTAATAGGTAAAGAATGGATTATTTAAGAAATCAGTGTGGGTAAAATGACTATCCATCTAGAAAATAATATTACAGTTTATTATATTCTATGTATAAAAATGTATTTCATTTGGATTATTTAATTAAATAATTATACTTAATTATTTAATTATTTAAACTACATTAAAACTTCTACAGTTTAATCTGAAAGACTGTAAAATCTAGAGACAAGGAGTAGGGCAAGTTTTCTTAAGAAGTCCAGAAAAGGCATATATGGCAATTTATGACTGTATGGTAATCCAAACATTTTATATGGGAATATATGGCATAAATAAGATGAAAATTGGATATTGAAAATTATTTACAATTTAAGAGTCTGGTGGGTTAATCTCTATAGTATCTGGAGAGTTCTGATTTGAGAATGGTCATAAATTGAGCAAAGGATTTGAAGAAGCTCTCTCCAGTAAAACAAATCCAAATTAGAAAAATAAAACCAAGAAACATGAAAAAAATGCTTTGTCTTTTCTTAGAAACACAAAATTAAAATAGCAATATGATTATCAATTTTCATTTATAAGACTGACAAGAATTTTAAAAACCATTGCTGGCAGGATGTGAGAAAAAGCATACTCTCAGACATTGCTGATTGAATGTAAATTTTTGCATCCTTTAAAAAATATATACCAGCAATTACTCAAATGCAAATAAATGTACATTTGGATCGAGCAATGTGACTATTAATTTTGAACCTCATTGAAGTAAAACACCAGTACTTAAGGATATATGGAAAAGGATGTTTGAGAATTGCTTATAATGGTGAAAAATTAGAAAGAATGAAGGCATATCAGTAGGGGAATATGTGAATAAATTCTTATGCAGCCACATGAGGGGATATAGTGAAGCCTTGTGAAAAAGAAGGATGTAATAAATTGGATCTCTAAAAGCAGACTTTGAAGAATCATAAAATATTGCATGATTGGAAAAAGCAGGATGCTTGAGAAATGGTATTTAACATAATTTCACTTTTCAAAAACTAATAATGAAAAATTTCTTTAGGTATGTTTATTTTTGTTTAAATATACAGGATATATATTACTTGTGACTATTTTGAGTATGAAGAAAAATATGGGAGGATACACATATTTTTATCCTCCCATAGTAGACAGAATAAGGAGAAGTAAATGAGTGTAGGGGTCACTACCTGTGGGGCTCTGTCCTGCAGACCTTGACTCAGCAAATGATAAATAGAGTACACTCACACAGATATTATGCCTTGCTAGTTTGGCTGAGGGTCCGTGTGGCCTACAGACCCCTTGGAGAGTGTTGTAAACAGTTGCAACAACCAGCCCCTGCTAGCTAGATAGACTTGCATTTATTTAGTAAAGTTTAATTGACAAAGGTTTCACTTAACACCACTAGAGGTTGAAGATTAAAGTACAGGTTCTAATACATAAAGCAAGCATCATTAGAGGGTAATATCCCTGGTCAACATCCCCTGAGAGGGCTATCCAGCTCAAAGGTTTTAAGACTATGTGAGTAAACAATTTAGGTAAACTCCCCCACGTACCTTAGCTGTTTGCTTTACTTATTAACTAAATGTAAAGGGAATTTAGGTTGCCTTCAGCTGAAACTTCTATGAAACTATGAAAAAACCCTAGGGCTTCCAAAAAGGTTTGAGACTATATTCTATAACTTTCTCTAATATTTTTCCTTTAATGTTTTTGCCATCACCCTGAGTGAATACCCACAGATGAAGAGGTGAGAGAAAAAAGAAAATATGAAATTACATAATAGTACAATAAAACACTCATGTTAATAGCCTTTCTGAAAGATTTTATTATTTCTAATAAAATAAAATAAATATCACTTAAAAAGATGAGTGCCATTCCCATTACTTCCACACAAAGTACGTTGTCCTGAGAGAAATGTCTCTTTTGCACCCTGAAGATTCAGTACATCAGGATTGCCACAGTTTCCTATGGGAGGGACTGTTTTGAGCAAGTGGCCGCCTGGAGAAATATTGGTGGGTGTGAGACATGGCCTCCTGTGCCTAGGGATAGGTGAGGGGCCTGTTCAACATCTGTAGAGAATGAAGCAGCAGCTGAAGATA
Organism: Plecturocebus donacophilus; assembly: GCA_004027715.1. Lineage (NCBI taxonomy): Eukaryota > Metazoa > Chordata > Mammalia > Primates > Pitheciidae > Plecturocebus > Plecturocebus donacophilus. Next base: position 55,182 of record PVKP010005873.1, read on the forward strand.
TTGCCAAGGTGGGTCGGAGCAGAAGAAGAAGAAAGTGAAAGTCATTTGCAATACTTGATGAAGCCCCTGGGAACTCCTTGAAATAACTAGGGGAAACTTCAAAGGGAACTCTAAGATCTGAAACAGCATGTAGGAGCATGATTCTTTCCCATGTTATACTCAGTAAACAGGATAAGTCATTCATGCTTCAAAGTAGATCTAGGAGCACTTATCTTTCTACCTGCTAATGCCAATCAAATGATCTGATAACTGACCGCTGGGATTTGTGAGTGAAACTGGGAGCCTGAAAAGAGTTTATTTCTGCTTCAAGATATTTCCCTGGACTCTGAGATATTTTCTTTCTTATGACTTTCAGGTACTCTGCAGTTGTTACCATTTGCCTAGTGGCTTAGGCCTTCAGTGCCTGGCTGGCCAGCTCTGTCTGGTCTCGCTTACACAGCAGTGTTCCTGGCACAGCTGTGAGTGCAGGTGGATGTGTATGAACCCTCAATCTGATGGTTGTGATCCCTTACCCAGTGCCTGATGTGGGCAGTGAGGACACGTGTCTTGCATGGCTTCCCATTACTGCTTGGTTTTGCAAAGCTGATATGTGATATATTGCCAAAATATTTCTTCTGACTAGAAAAGAGCAGAAACTAGCTATTTAAAATGTTAGCCTGCCTTGGCTAGGAATAACTTTTAATTATTGTAAGGTTATATAGGCTACACAGCAGGAACAAAAGGAAATTTTAAAGAAACACAGGCTTTCCTTGGAGTCACGTGAATGGAATGATAATTGCAACTAGGTTGGGGGTTGGTATTTAAATTCACATGAATATTATTTTTAAACTTACTAAAACAAGTTATGTGTAGAATGGCAGAAGGCGATGTCACATGCTAAAAAATGTTAGGGGACATCTGTTTCCACATCACAAAGAATTTTTTCTTATGTTGCCATGAACCTGGTTACTTCATCACGGCATTAAGTAAAGCCGTCTTTGAAGATATGCTCATTGAGGACGGAGCTAAATGCTGAGGTTGCAACTGCTCACTATACCATGTCTTGAGGAATTTAGTGTGTGAATTCACAAGGATATTGCTCTTTCTTACAAACTTGGGTAATGATGATACAGTAGCTTTTGGAAAGCCCTAGATAGATTCATATAAGAAGATATGGGGCCTAGAGCGATGCTTAAATTTTCTATAATATACTGATTTTTTAAAATTGCCATATGGGTTTTTTGAAAAGGGTGCTGATAATCATATTAGCATTTTGGAATGTGAGAAAGCAGCTTCCTAAGAAAATATTAATTAAATAGGATTTAAGTATAAACAAGAGCTCACTCACCACGACCCCCACCCCCTACCCCCACTCAGGGAATTTGAAACATATGTTAGCACTACTATGTTTGCTTTTCATTTTGGAATTTAAGTTAGGCATAGTGAAATGTGCATACCTGCTTGCTGTGGCTTCAGAGCAACAAGGGGAGTGGGGCCTCATGTTGGAAACTCTAGACGTGATTGTATATTCACACATACACAACATTTTAATTATAAGCATGTACATTGAACGATATTCACTAAGTTGTATGTATATGTACATTAGGTAAGCCTTTAAATTTTAAATCCTAGGCTCAATTTCATTTGTAGCTGAGAAAACCTAAAATAGTGTTAGGGCAATGTTAATATTCAGAGAAATATTCTCCTCTCTATAGAGAAAACCTTTTTAATTAATGTAGGCTTAAAGACAGGAGCATGTCTTTCAGATTCTGTTTTATTGCCTTCCCATTCTGTCTTCCCTAGCATACATGTGGAATAAATAGTTGCTTGCTCTTGGCATTAGTTTGACTTTGAACTTGCAACCTACACGAGTGTCTGAGAAAAGAATACCTAACAGGAAATGAGCTATTACAATAGACTCTAAGAGGCACTTGAAAACCCCACCAATGGGTGCCTGAGCAGGGATTTTAAACACAGTTTTGGGGAAATAAGGCTCACATAATGTTGGAAACAGCTGTACCTGGGACATTTGCAAACTCGGGGTCAAGGCTATAACTCTGTTTGCTCATAGATTCCTTCTCAATGATGACACACTGTGAGAACATAAAATTTACTGCCAGAAGCTCTAGTCTCAGATCAGCTGCTTACTATGTGACTTTGGACAAGTTATCTTTTTTGAGTCCCATTTTCTCCAGCTCTAAAATGGAGACTTCAATACCTGCTCTGTCAACTATTGGAAGGAAAGAAAGATACACATGTAAAAGTACTTTGGAAACAGAAAATACAATAGTAGTGCAATTATCAGTATCATTTTACTACAGATATTTTTCTTCAACTCAGGGATTCTTTCCTAGTGACACTGTATATCCAAGATAAGATTTAGCAGTTTGATAGTATCTGACTCCGAAAGGTTGCTTATATTCTCAGTGTCTTGATCAGGCTGTGTATGTCGCATATGTTTTTGTCAGGGGACTTGTGGATGGGAACAGAGCCTGTGCTGGTGTACCAGGGCTGTTTCAGTTTGAAATCTATGAAGAGCAATGAATACGTACTTATTTTCTCTGTATTTATTTTAATATTTAATTACTCTGCTACTCTGCGTTCTGATAGTGCGACATTCATTTCTTGAGCATTTCTTTTGAAAAGAGGAGAGAAACTGAAAAACATAATTACCGCATATGAATGCTCATACTTTCCATTATAACAAAGTCATTTTGATACCTGATTCTCATTTCTGCCTCCATTACGGATGGCAGTGTGCCTACGGTTGTGTCTTCTGGAGCCACACATAAGAAAGAATAAGAGAGAAAAACTCCTCTTCTTCCAGATTCACTTTCAAAAATCATATTTATTTGAGCAGAAAGTCACCCTGTCCCTCCTTTTCACTCTTCTGACTCTGAGTTGTCATCCAGTTTGATATCTGAGACATCATTCAAACTTCTCCAAATGAAAGGCTTTTGTAGGATTCTTTGACCTTGGACATGGCAGAAGGTAAAGGCAGCAGATAAGAAATTGTTTTTTTACTTCCCTCACAATCCTACTTTGCTTTCTTCAAAGACATTTGTCAGAAAAAAAGATCAGCAAAATGTTTCTTTACTTGCCTGAAGTTTATGAATTTCAGGAAAAATTCATGCAATTTACCAATGTTTAACAAGTTTAGATTGTTTGGAACCACCTAAAAAATTTATTTTTTTTCCTGTGGGGAAAAATAATTTAACCAGTTAGCCTCTCAGAAACATTAGAGATGAAATCAAATTAAGACTTAAGTGACATTACTTAAACATTAAATTGGAGTATAAATGGTGTTAATCCATGGGAAATTAAAGGAGAAAATTAAAGGTAATCTAACATTATAGCAATCTGTAGCACTTGCAGCAGTGTTATTTCTATTTGTGACATTACAGAAAATAGTGAACAAATAAATGATATAAAACTTCATTAATTACGAATAATTTGTGCAGACAGCACCACATTTGATCTTCAATAGGGACCCTTTTGTATTACTCTGTGGATTAGGGAACTGAAAACTGAATTTGAGTAATTTGCTCAAAGTCAGATTGAAATGTGGGCCACAATCAAAGCCTTCTGCTACAAATCCATTCGACTATAGGACGTTTCTTAGGAACGGTATTAAGGTACATAACTTCATTGCTAATTTGAGTTTGGTGATGATTTCCACTTAGCTCATCGCTGACGATAACCAAACTTGTAGAATGGCTAAGAGCCTCCTTTTTAAGTTGAATTTCTGAAGGAGAGAAAGGGGCTCACTTTTTGAAGTGTCCATAGGTATCTAGAGTAACTGTGTTAGATAATGCATCAAGCCCCAAGAGTTAGTGGATCTGAAAATGCATGCCAGAATACTCTGATGGCCTTTAAGTTGTTCAATTTTGATAACTCTACCTTCCATTGCTGTGTAATAGCTCTGGTCATTATAAGAAGTCAGTACTATTTGGTGCCTCTTTTAGGTTAGCTGAGTTATATATGTGACTTCCGTGTAGAGAAACTGACATCTGAGAGGAACAAAGCCATGTTGTCAAGTTATCATGAGATCTTATCCCAGGAAGCTGATAATATCAAGATAAAAATAGTCAAGTGAGAAGAAGAACTATATATCTTCATGCTATTTCCACTAATTGAAAGTTTCTAGAAATTAAATTTTCTACACCAGGGTTCAGTTGTGTCACAACTTATTAATGTACTTAAATATTTCAATTCTTATTCCATATAAAATGCTACCATTATTAAAGTATAAATAAATGACGTATACACAGGCTTCTTTATATCAATTTGATTTTCATTATAAATTTGACATGCAGATGGATATCCATGTGGAAATATCAAAGCAATAATTTGGAAACAGGTGAATGGAATGAAGACATCGTGACAAGATTTTTACTGTCTAGAGACATCTGTCTAATAGTAGCTTAAATGATTAAGCTCTATTTTTTTCCTCACACAGCAAAAAATCCCTGCTGTTATTGGGTCAGACTCCTAATGATATTATCAAAGGCCCAGGATTTTTCTCTTTCCACTTTACTGCCCTAATTGTCTTGACCTTTAGTTCACATGCTTGTCTCTCATGCATGGCTGTAAGATAAATGCAGAAGTTCTAAGGCCTTATGTTTATTTTATAAGCCAGGAAGCAAAGGGGAAAGGAGTAGGACCTCTGATTTTGTCCTTTGTATTTCAAGAAAATATACCTGTTCTAGCCTTTTTTCTCTAATCTCATTGGCCAAAATTGTGTCCTATGGCTACCAATAATAGCAAGGAAAACTGATAAAGCAAGTATCTGTACTTCCAAACTCTTTGGAATGAGATGTGCAAAAAAGAAGCTGGTTGGAAATGACTTTTTTATTAGGTGAATAACCACAGGGTTTGGAATAAAGATTTAGAAGGCATCCTTACAGAAGTGATCTTTGAAAATGACTCAAGAAATAAAAATTGAAAGAGAAAATGATCAGGGTTAAAACGTTGAGAAATACTGACACTGACATATGGAGAATGGAAAGATCTGCTTTCAGTTAAAAGATTAAGAGTAGCAAGAAAAAAAGAAGGGGAGGGAAGCAAGTAGTGCAGTGTCCTGAAAACCAAATTATGGAAGAATTTTAAGACAAAGAGGAAGGTTGATCGGTGTTGCCTGGCTCCACAGAGATATCAAGGAGGATGGAAAAAAAATGGATTTATTGATTGGGCAGTTACTGGCCTTTCAGAAAATAGGCACTGAAAAAAAACTAGAATCTGAGCGATTAAGGAGTGAGTGATGAGACCACATAAGATAGATGGCAAAAAGAAGCAAGAGCAAAGGAATGTGAATGAACAGACAGAAACGTTGTATTAGTTTAGAGTGTATGAGTAAGGGTTCCACAACAGAGAGCTGGAGATTTCTTGGTAATTGTTACTACCTTTACTAGAAGTCACTGCTTTTACTTTTTAAGTTTAGGTTATAAAATTCCTCTAGAGTATTATTTATGTTACAGTCTCTTCCTTGGATCAGTTTGCCAAATGAGAAATAATAAAATGCCTCTCTTTGACCTACCTCATTGAAGAAAAAATAGAATTGAGAATTACTTTTCATGACATATTTGGAGATTCTGGTTGGGAGTAAATTGTGTTATAAGAAGATCACCAGTAATGTGACTTCCTTACTAAACATAAATTAGTGTTGTCTAGTCATTTCTTAACATTAATAACAATATCAATAAAAAGATGATTTTGGTGAGCTTGACAAAACCCAAGAATCCAAAGTAAATGTAATTTAAAAAATCATGTAGAAGAATGAAGGAATATATCAGAAATTATATTCAGTAATGACACATATGCTGTTTCCCTTACCATCTCAAAAATTTGCAATATGGAAAGCTCTCTCCCACTTCTTCCCTTTTAAAAAATCTTCTCTATTCTACACTTTCCAAAATGTTTACCTATCTGGGTAAGCATTGCTGAGAAATCTAGATAACTGAAAAAAGTTATAAGAAAAAAATTCTAGCATACAAAATGCATCTTTGCTTAGAACAATGGCCTCTGACTTTGTGGTTAAGAATGTGAACTGTGGCTCACCTGAATCAGGGTTTATGTCTGGACTTCAACATTTATTAATTCTGTAATCATGGGCCAGTTACTTAACCACTGGGAGCCTTACTTTACTTATCAATAAAATGGGGAATAAGAAGAGTGGGTATTACATAGGGTGGTTGTAAGGACAAAATGAGATAATTGTTGTCTCATTTTATCTACAAATGTGTTCAAACACACCCTAAACAAAAACAACCTTTCTGTGTGTTCATTCACACTCCTTTTCTCTTCCTTCTTTTTGCCACCCATCTTACATGGTTGAATCACTAACTCCTTAAGCTTCTAGTAGAGTGCCTGTCATACAGTATCTGCTCAATGCATGCTAGTTTATATTTCTGCTGTTCTTAGTATAATTGCATGATTTTTATTTATATTTCAGTACTATGATTCACTTTGGAAAAGTTGGTTTTTGTTTGCTTTAACAATAACCACAGGAAACCTCTCAACTGGGAATATAACCAAAGATAATATTTCCTAAATGACTCTACCTTATCTATTTATGTTAAAAAATGTTCTATATTTATACTTTATGTACTTGTCTTCATCCTTATCATAGGAACAAACTCTTAATAGCACTGCTCTGTATCAGACACATTTGTCTAGGCCTTACGTATTTGCTCATTTAATTGTCACAAGACTACTAAGGCATAGATATTATTAGTGTCATTCCCATTTTCTAGATGAGGAAATTGAGGCAAAGAGAGGTGAAGTCGTTTTCCTAAAGTCACAAAACTATGAAGCAGAAATTCCTGAATTTGAACCAGGCCATTTAGCTCCAGAATCTGTGCTCTTAATCAGCACACTCTAAGATGACTATAAATAACATGGTAAATATTATTTATTGTTAAGATATCTATTGTATTTTGCAAGGAGTGTTTTTAATTGTATATTTTAACTCTCAAAGGGAACAATTCTAACAATTTCATGAAAACACACTTTTCTCTAAGTATTCGAGATTTATAATCTCAGGTTGTCAGAACCTTAAAAGGTCAAATGTTGTTACTCTATTCATCTCAAACACTTTCTGCTTTATGAAAGGGCACCAATCTATTCAATACAGATGCAAAAAATAGAATTTATGACACATATGGGACTTGGCTCTTCAATCAGAGCTCTTTTTACTATGCTGCATAACATAGAGTCAGATTTTCAAAATAGTCATTGTTAGAACTTGCAGCTAGTTGAGACTGATTTCTATTCTGGCATAGAATATAAATGATTCAGTTTAAAACCGTCTGTATTTCAAGTCCAGAAAAGAAGTACACTACATGCCCTTGTATATATTTTGTAGGCAGGTACAGAGGTAAGTCATTGGTTCAAGGCAGGTACAGAGGTAAGTACACTGAGGTTAAAAGAACTTAAATCACATGAAATCCTGCTTGTGAGGAGATCAGGCAGTAGGAGTCAATGTAGTCAAGATACTTGGGTTTGACTTCCAGTACTAGAAGACTGAGCTAATTACTCTTTCCTAGAGAGGAGACACTTCAGCCAATGATGGAAATGGAAAGGATGCTGTCAGCCTTACTTTTTGCACTTGAGAATGTGTGAAGCTGCTCTGTCAGAGGCACACATTTCTACCAGCTGTCAGAAGTCATACTGGAAATGAAATAGGCTTGGGAAGGGAGACATACCCATCATTAAAATGCTTCCCAACCCTCCCTATCTTTTACATTGCAGAACCAAATGCATATGATATTTTCTGCCTTTATTTTTATCTTTCTCTATGCATACAATAATTGTACTTATTTATGAGGTACATGTGATATTTTGAGTCACAGAATGTGTAATGGTCAAATCAGGGTATTTACAATATACATTACCTCAAATATTTATCTTTTCTTTGTGTGGGAAGCATTTCAAATCTCTTCTAGCTACTTTGAAATATACAATAAATGATAGTTAAATATTGTGCTATTGAACAGTATAACTAACTTATTCCTTCCATCTAAATGCATGTGTGTATCTATAAACCGTCTCCCTTCCCAGACTCTGGTAACCATTGTTCTATTCCCCACCTCCATAAGATATATATTTTATCACCCATATAGGAATAAGAACACATGATATTTGTGTTTCTTGCCTGGCTTATTTCACTTAACATAATGACCTCAAGTTCCATCCAGGTTTCTGCAAATGAAAGGATTTTATTATTTTTAAAAGGTGAGTATTTCATTGCATATATAAACCACATTTTCTTTACCCATTAATCCACTGATGAACACTTACATTGATTTTATTATTTTGGCTGTGAATAGTGCTGCAGTAAACATGTGGGTGCATGTATCCCTTTGATATACTGATTTTCTATCCATCTGATAAATCTCAATAATAATGGACCGCTGGATTGTATGGTAGTTCCATTTTTAGTTTTTTTTTTTTTTTTTTCTTGAGAGACTGCCATACCATTTTCCATAATGACTGTACAAATTTGCATTCCCATCATAGTGTATAAGAGTACCTTTTCTTCACATCTTTGCCAGAATTTGTTATTTTTATGTCTTTTTGACCATATCCATTCTCACTGGGGTAAGATGATATCTCATTGTGGTTTCGATTTGCATTTCTCTGATAATTAGTGATGTTGAGCATTTTTTTTATATACCTGTTGCAATTCATCTTCTTTTGAGAAATGTCTACTCAGATCCTTTGTCCACTGTTTAATAAAATTGTTTTCTGGTTTTTGTTTGTTGTGCTATTGAATTGTTTAAGCTATTTATATATTCTGCATATTAGTCCCTTGTCAGATGAATAGTTTGCAAATATTTTCTTCCATTCTACAGGTTGCCTCTTTAATCTGTTTATTATTCCTTTGCAATGCAAAAACATTCTAGGTTAATATAGTTTCTTTTGTCTAATTTTCTTTCTGTTTCCTGTGCTTTTGAAATCTTAGTCATAAAATCATTTCCTAAACCAATGTCCAGAAGTGTTTCCCCTGTGTTTTCTTCTAGTATTTTCATAGTTTCAAGTTCATATGATTAAGTTTGTAATCCATTTTGAGTTGATTTACGTATATGGTGAAAAATGGGGGTCTAGTTTCATTCTTCTGCATTTGGATATCTAGTCCTCCCAGTACTATTTATTGTAGAGGATGTCCTTTCCCCAGTGTATGTTCTTGGTACCTTTGTTGAAACTTTAATTGACTGTGAATTTATTTCTGGGTTCTCTCTTCTGTTCCATTGGTCTATGTGTCTTTTATACCAATATCATGCTGTTTATGTTACATAACTTTGTAGTATATTTTGAAGTCAAATAGTGTGTTGGCTTCAGCTTTGTTCTCTTTGGTCAGTGTTGCATTGGCTGTTTGGGGTCTTTTGCAGTTTCATATGAATTTTAGGTTTTATTTTTTTCTACTTCTATGAGTAATGTCTGGGTGTTTTGATAGGGATTGCATTGAATCTGTAGATTGCTTTGGATAGTATGATTATTTTAACAGTATTAATTCTTCTGATCCATGAGCATGGGATGTTTTTCTATTTGTGTCCTCTTCCTTTTTTTCTTTGATGTTTCACAATTTTTATCATGGAGTCCTTTCACTACCTTGCTTAAATTTATTCCTAGGTATTTTTCTCTTGTAGTGATTTAAATGGGATTGCTTTCTTGATTTCTTTTTCAGTTATTTTGTATAGAAATGTTACTGATTTTTGTGTGTTTTGTATCCTCCAACTTTGCTGAATTCATTTATTAGTTCTAAGATATTTTTTTGGTAGAGTCCTTAGGTATTTCTATATTTAAGATCATGTCATCAGGGACAGTTTGATTTCCTCTTTTCCAATTTTGATGCCTTTTATTTATTCTTAATCTTTCTGTTTCTTCAATGCACAGCATTATATGAGGTAGATATAAATTTGGAGGAATCTATTTAAAGTCATAACTACTTTTATCAAAATGATTTTTTATAAAGGAAAATCTAAAGTAGTTTTAGAGTAGGACTCCAGACAATCTCCACAGAGATTTATTGTGCAGTGGTTAGTGTGCTTTATGAGAATGGATCAGTTTTCAAAACATACTGCTGGACACTGCCCTTGGCTGATAATTGACTATTATGAAGATATTTATTTATATGTGGATGATAGACATTGGTGATAAACTTGGGTTTGAGTATTTCTTGGCTTGAGCATTTAACTTCCCTGTGACCTTGAGCATTTAACTTCTCTGGCTATCAAGTTTTCTCTTAAAGGAGCTATAAATGAGAGAATGTATGGACATTCCAATATTTGTTTAAGCAAGCAATATGTTTACTACAATTGATATATCAGTATGTTCTATTACAAGTTCCCTAGGCCAGTGAGGAACTCCCTCTACCAGGATTTTCTTCTTTTCTTTTTTTGAGACAGGGTCTCATTCTGTCACCCAGGCTGAAATGCAATGGTATGATTATAGTTCACTGTAGCCTTGACCTCCTGGGCCCAAGTGATCCTCCTACCTCAGCCTCCCAAGTAGCTGGGGACTACAGACATGCCACCATGTCTGGTTAATTTTTGTAGAGATGAGGTTTCATCATCATGTTGACCAGGCTGATCTTGGACTCCTTGGCTCAAGCATTCCTCCCTCCTCAACATTCCAAAGTGCTGGGATTACAGGCATGAGTTACCACACCCGGCCTAGGAATTTTTTTTTTTTTCTCCTGGAAATATGAGGGAATGAACCCTTTCTTAGAAAATGAAGTGAGGCTCTCAGAAGTTATTTGTTGTCTCTTGGAAAGAATCCGAGAATGTCACCAACAAAGAGAAAAATCAAAATCCCAGGTGTGAAGCAGATCTAGGTGTGCGCAAACAAGTGTAACCCGTGGATACTTTAGGAGAGGTGACAAATTCTAGTGTTCTCTACTTTTTCAACATTTTTCCTCCTTTCCTCATTTCTTTAACTCTTCCTCCCAGCTCCCTTTCTTCCTTCTCTTACCATCACGTGTAGAGAAGTGCCCAAGCTCCTTACCCCAAAACATTAGTTTCTTCTTGAAGTGACCGAGGCTTAACTCAGTAAATATCTCCTTTTACTTGCCCACACTCAGAGGCCTGTGTTTCCCCCGAAGGCTTGTTCTTCCTAGATGATTGGGCATCCTATCATGTCTCTATTTTTTTGCAGTAACTCTTTTCTCTTTCACTGATTGTCTTCTTACAGTCATCTGCATTATTTTCTGTGCAACTCTTTGGGAAATGTTCCTTGACATTTTTTTCCATTAATTTAGGTCATCATGTTCTCTGATCCCATAACAGTTTGCACAAATATACATTTCAGCAATAAGTACCAGGGAGTTTGAGTATTCTATTTCCTTGCCTGCCTCCTTAACTGATAGATGCCTTTTGAATCACAGGTAGTATCCGTCACTGCTCTGTAGCTTCAGCGTGCCTCCACTTATGTGGTTTATGAAAGAATAAGTAAATATGCACAACTTTTGTTTTCTTTTTGTGAATGGTTACATGCTATTTATATATCAGTTATTAATTACATAGATCATGAGAAAAGACATTATTATTAATGATTAATGACTTAGGGAATAATGATACCATTGCCCAAAAAGTTGAATGTTGGAAGAAAATAAAATTATTATTTGGTTTCAGAGACACTGAATTTTTCATTGTGATACTATTTTTAAAAAATACAGAATTAAACTCAATGTTTGGAACTATAGATACAGAGAAGAATTATCACTTGATGCCAAGCCATTTATTATTCTAATGATAACTTTATTTTACTAGGTTAGTTTGAAGACATTTAAGAAAAGAATCAGCTATTTTAATGTCAGTAGCAAGGGCAGTGGCCTTTATTTTAATGAGTTATTTTATATTTGTAAATTATTCATATTGTTTGATTTTAGAGTGCTTACACAGTTGCAGAGGCAGCATTGCTTAGTATAAAAGTTACTTCAGACAACAGTGAGTTTTTTATATGTTTGAGTTTCTTAATATGGAGAGACAGGAAATACACTGGGTGATAGGCATATTTGTTCATTTAAAAGTTTGATATGTAGTATTTCCAACTTCCTATTTTCTATATCCATGGTTTATTGTCTTGCCCCAAGATTAAATTCATAAGGGAAACCATAATCCTTCCAGCTCACGGAGCATATTAGAATCAGGCCAAATAAATAAACTGCATACAGTTGGATAGCGGAGGCAGAGCTCTAAATTTATTCTAGTGTCAGAACTCTGAACCTGGCACAGATTCTCAAACTTTGAGTCTGGCATCCCTTGTGTGGGACTTGGTAAGTTGTATTATGTATGTATGAATTGGGAACAATAGAACATAATGTTAAGAACACAAACCTCCATGACCATCAAATCTAGGTTTGAGTCTTGGCACTGAGAGTTACTAACCCTGTGATTTTGGGCAAATTCATTAACATCACTAATGCTTCAGTTTCTTCTTTTGTGAAATGGAGACAGGAATAGTGCCATCTAGACAGACTGATAGTAATACATAGTAATAAACAAATATCAGCCCTTAGTAGAGTTCATCGCATACCAAGAGTTCCACATGTAATTGTTTTTATTACTATTGTACATCATCTGACAATATTTGTTGGAAGCTGTATATGCAAACTAATGTTGGGAATTAGGGGGAAGTCTAGGGAATTGTGTTCTAAAAAATTTTTTTTATTTCAAATTGAATATTTTATTAACATGGTAGTTGTCTTTGTAACATGTGCACACACACTCGCACACTCGGAATGATCTGCCTGGGGCAAAAATACTAAATATGCCTAAGGGGAAAATGAAAACTGAAAAAATTCCTGTAGGTTTTCATTATTGTAAGCAATTGTGTCCACGTCGCTTACAAAGCTATTGCCAAATCTGTCCAGAGTTTGAAGCGGGAGCTGGGGGCGAGAATCTTGGGAGAAATTCAACAGTGGCATAGCAGAGCTCTCAATATGAGAAAACTGACATAATGTGGACTTTTCCTGTGAATTTTCTCTTTGCAAAATGTGGGGAGAGGTTTATCAATGGACAGAAAATGAGAGAAGGCAGTGTGAAGTAGGCTTTCATGTTTAACCTACTTCAACCAAGGGGTAAAAAGAGAATAACAGAGTCAAATTAGATTTTCTCTAATGACTGGAAAATACACACACACACACACACACACACACACACACACACACGCACATACTACACATATACACACACACACACACACACACTATTTATAGCCCCCACCCCTGCTCAGGTTCTGGGATTGGCTGCTTTCCTCTCCTGCCATAGTTCCTGTCGGGTCCTGCAGTCCTACTTCTGGTTTCAGCTCTCAGCAGATTTTTAGTACATATGGTTCTTTCCCTTATTCCTTCCCGGTAGGGGTGAGCAGAAGTGATCACATTTTTGGCTACATTGTTTGGTGTTTCACTAGCCCATCTTTCATCCTTTGAACTTCCTATGGCTCTATAAATGGTCCTTTGCTTTAATCCTCTTCAGTTAAACCAGTTTGAGTTCACCATCTGTTTCTCATCAGGCCCTGACTGATACAGCAAATAGGACTTGCTTTTAGCCAGTGAATGTATTGGTTTGTTACCCAGAATCTTGCTGACAGAGATATTGTCAAAATTTCACTCTTTCCTCCTTATTGACTATGTCTTATTTATTTTTGCATTTCTGAGTCTAGAGCAATCCCCAAAGCATTGTGTCCCTATAAGATGCTGTAAGAAAATCTTTGTTCAGTTGAACTCAGATTCACACTGAATCCTCCTATTTGTATTGTGTTGGGCACCACGAGTGATAATGTTAAGCTGCATGTAGATTATTGGTAAATATTTGCCTACATAAACCAAAATAGTCATTTATATAATCATGTTTCACTTTCTTCTTTTTAATTCATGTGATTTACCTTAGTTATTCTCATGCTGAAACTTAATTAATGAGTCTTTTAATTTAGAAATAGCTGCCTCTAATAATATTTTATTAGAGCCATTTATTCTTTAATATTTTATGCAAAATTTATGGCTGTCATTTTTTCATGTGGGAAAACACTTTTAAAAATTATTATTGAATTAAGGTAATTATAGGGTCAATTTGTATAATCAGGATGAAAGGTCAAACTGAAGTTACCCTGAGTAAGTGAGGAAAAGAAATTGGTTATTTTGACTGGCATCAATAATTTAGAGAAGAAAACCATTGTAAAAATTTAATATTTGTTAAAAATAATGGTGTGTGATCTATAGTGATGTTTTGTGGTTTTATGCCTCACTGAATCTTGGCTGCTTTTGCAAGGCACATGCATACTAATGAGCTGCTGTGTGGAGTGACTAATGTTGTGAATACACATCACATTTAATTGATGTAGCCACATGTCTGAAATAAATGTTCCTTGTAGTGTCAAATGTAAACCACTCTAGATTCTTCAGTGTGCATTGCCCACATCTAGTGTAAAAGAAGAAATCTGAAAGCTCAAATACTGCTGAAAGAGAAGGCTGCAAATGTTTACTTCTTTGTATTCCACCTATTACTTATGAGATGTTTTTATTTCAGTAAATCATTTCTGTGGAGAAGCATGAATAATATTCTCCTTTCACTGCTAAATTCCACCATTCCTTTTTCATGATCTCAGTTGAGTTTTGCATCTGCATGTATCTAGATTATTAAGAAGGCTTAGCTCAGTGGGGATCAAACATGAAATGGTTTTATCTTTTACAAGTCCTTACTCTCCTATTGTTTATGTCAAATACCTCCTTTCAGCTGGGTAGGAGATCTCTTAACAAGATCCTAGGCAGATTCCATTACTTTCAAGTCATTTTTCATTACTCAAATTCTACCCAGTTGAAAACTCTAATTTCACATCTTTTATAAAACTTTCCTCGCCAATGCCATGGATCAGACTTGGGGCTCCTTGATCCATGGGGAAGGTGTATGACTTTCTTGTCTATTCCTCCTATCCTTACCTCACTTGGAAGCCTAGGGTAGGAATGGCTGGCTGACCTTTAAATATGTTCTTCCTCTCCTTTATCTCGTGTGGTGAAGTGTGGAGAAAGAAAAGGGAAAAGGTACAGTTGTCCTTTACATGACAGGTGCTGCTCTATTTTTCTTTGTTGTTTGCTGCTGCCTCCCAGGCTCACTAGTTGCATAGCTGGTTCTCTCTTGGGGAGCACATATGAGTTGTTGGAGGGCTCTGTTGGGATACTTTCCTTCTGCATGGTCTCCTGACCAAGTACCGGATGTACAAGTTGAAATACTGAAATCATTTTCCTTTGTCTTTTTAATATTTGCTTTCCCTTGGCTTAGATGGATACAGAGAGGATCAAAAATACCCTGCACAAATGGAAATCACTGAAATGCTGGAACCCCAATATCTGTTAGGGATTCTCTTAGATCCCTCTTAATTAGCATGTTGGACAAAGGGGAGGTTTTACCTTCCATGAGGCCAAGTGTCTATGGCAAGAGTCTATGGCTTTTGATGACCTCTTCAGTCTTCTTTCTCATTTTTAAAAAAACAAACATGTAAGGAAGGTCAGGAGGCTTAATGTCATTCAGAATGACATTAAGTCTACTTCAGCTGCCTTAGAAAGCTCTGAAGATGATGGACCCTATTTTTACCTCTTTAGAATATGAGGTACTTATATTCCTTCTATTATAAGCATTAAACATTAATCACCATTTTGGAGCAAAAGGGAAAGTTCTATTGAAGATCTTGTTACTGTTCTCTCATATTCCCATGGGCAGAAGCACCAGAGAGAGATGCTAGAAAGGAAAATAATGAAAGAACAAAGCTGCCCACCCTCACTCTCCCATCCTCTGCTACCTCCACTCACAAAATTCTGTTACGCAAATCAGTGGAACGAGCCCAAGGATGGAAGCAGCTGGCATGAATTCCAGTCTGATTGCTGCCTGAGCTCAGCAGTGCACTGTGACTTCACCCTTTCTTGACTCAAATCATCCATCTTGGGGCATGCAGATGAACCTACCTGCCCCTACTTATCCTTCATGGATGTTGGAAGACAAATGAGATAATCTTTGAAAACTCCTTGGAAGAAATGTGATGCATAAATCTACGGCAACATTATATATGAGACACCACCTTAATCATTTTTTCACCCGCTGTAAGAGGAGATGACTTTATGCTCTTCTAAATGTAAAAGAAAGATCACTGGACTCAATGAGTTTTGAAATTCTGGTTCTGCTTGGCTTTGGGTATCTATTTCTTTAGACAGGTGACATTATCTCTTTATATATACTTCCATATCTAAAAATAATGTGCAGCAAAATAACATTTACTCCTCAGAAGCATGTGAGACTCAAATAACACAAGTAGTAAGAAATGTCTTTGAAGCCTAACACATTGAATAATATAACTGAGCATATGTATATATACACACATGTAAAAATAATATAGCTCTATGTAATTATATATAATATATCTTTATACTTTTTGGCATGTGCATATACATACATACACATATATATATATTTGTATATATACCCCTTTTATGTAAATTACATGACAAAACTGGAGAAATAGCCCGTGACATTTTTTTAATTGATACACACGAGTGAAATAGGCTATTCATTGCAAATTATTTTTTACAATAATTTGAAAACTTGTCACGTATGCACACATATGTGCGTATGTGTTTACTCAGACTCTCACAAGTAACTAAAACTTGGTTCTGAGCTCCAACTCTGTACTTTCCCTCTACTGATGGTTCTTGAGCTAAATGGGGCCAAAAGCATTTAGAGAATAAAAGTACAGGGAGATCACAGACTGCATTCAGAGATAAATTACTTTTACCCCTCCACATGATCTTTGTTATTGTTATTTTAAATTTTAGATTTAGGGGGTACATGTGGAGGTGTTCTGCAAGAGTATATTGCATGATGCTGAGATTTGGGCTTCTGTTGATTCTGTCACCCAAATAGTGAACATAATATTCAATAGGAAGATTTTCAGTTCTTGCCCTTTTCCCTCTTTCCTTCCTGTTGGAAAACTCATTGTCCATTGCTCCCATCTTTATGTCTGTGTGTATGCAATGCATAGCTCCCACTTATGAGTGAGAACATGTGATGTTTGGTTTTCTGGTCCTGCATTAATTCACTTGAGATAATGGCCTCCAGCTGCATCCGTGTTGCTGCAAAGGACATGATTTCATTTTTTACAGCTATATAGTATTCCATGGACCCTTCACACATCTTGTAGGCTGCTCTTCTTTCCTCTCCTGTTTCACGTTTCTGTTAAACAGCTAATCATCTGTGTTCTTACCTTAAAACTCATTATTATGCTGTTTATCTTGGTTGATTCCCAATTTGGACATAAATATTTTTTTAAAGTATTAACTTCCCCCCTCCACCCTCCCTAAAAATTTTGATAGAATTTGTGTAAGATACCATATCCTTTTCTTTTTCTCTTTCTCTTTTATCTCCACAATGTGTTTTGTTAAATCTGCCTGTTAAAGTACACTTACCCGTATTCCAAACTGAGTCATAATCCAAACTTAGTGCCTCAAGGTAAGGGGTTATAAGAAGTGAACAAAAGACGTGATATGTTTGTTTGCACCTACTCTCTGTTCTTCACACCCAACCTGAACTTTTGGGAGATGGCTTCTGAGTTTCTCCTGCTGAGCTGACTTGGCTCCCACCCACCCTCATGAGAGTTTTATTGTCAACTTAGACATTAATTCTCCCATAATCTCTTCCCAACATTCCAGTTCATAGGGATCTCTCTCTCCTCTAAACTTCTCTAGCTTCTGTGTCAGACTTATGACACCTACCACACATGATGGTTGTGTTCATGTTTTACTTTTGCACTAATATGTGTCCTTTGTAGTGGAATTAGCCATGTCATATTTACTGTTATATCTCCTACAGTGAAGAATGATTGTTTAAGCGTTTAAAGAATGATTGTTTAAACATTTGTCAAATGTGTGACAAATGTTTACTGACATAATAAACTTATAATTTGTAATGTTTGATAATTACTTATTAAATGAATTATTTTAATAATTCTCTTGTCTACTACCATAGGTATAGTACTGTTATAATAAGAGGAGACAATTTCTACCTATAAATAAGGTAGAAATGGTCATTACAGACCTTGCAGAGGGGTCAGACAATAACAAGCCAATAAATACATGATATAATTACAAATTGTCATCAGTGTTATGAAGAAATAGGATTTCAGGAAAGAAATTGATAATAAAGAATCTAATTTTATATAGGTAATTGGAGAAAGCCTCTTTAAGTGGTAATATTCAACTGGAAATCTGAAAGAAGTCCCATAGCGCATATATTCACTTACACATCATTGGCTGAAATCTGGTAGCCAAATGTAACTACAAGGAAAACTGGGATAATTGCCAATCCTAACAAAATTGGGATGATTGCAGAAAGAAAGAAAGAAGTGGCAAATTGACATAAACTAGGCAAATAGCAGTGCCTGTCCCACTTACCAAAACTATTCCAGGTCATTTTCAGATATTAGGGTAAGGATATAAGTAGGGCAAGTTCATAAAGGGTTTTAAAGATATTCTAATTTAATTTTGTCTGACATGGGAAACTACTGAGTGGCTTTGAGAAGAAACATAAACCTATCTGTACTTCTAAATGATCACAGTAGCCATGATTTGGAATATTGTTTAAATGGGGATACAAGAGAACAGATAGAACAGATGATGGTGGGTGGACCAGTGTATTGGCAGTGGAACAGAGAAAAGTGGTTGGATTTTAGATATATCTAGGAGGGAAAATCAAATGGACTTAATGAACAAGAGAATAAAGTAGCTGAAGTAAAGAAAAAGCATCAAGGATGACAGAGCAAACAATAGCACATGCACACAAACTATACAAAATAACAAGTGCATAGATATGTATATATAAATATTTACCCTTGGTGAAACTCAGCTCTGGCAACAAAAGTAGTGATACAGATTTTGAGTCACTTTGGTAGGTTTCTGTATTCATATGACAATTAGAATCTACTTTTTCCACCTAACATCTTACAAATGATAATCACTTTTTTTGTGAATTGACATAATTAAATGGCATTCCATCATGGTAGTCACCATAACCATCATCCTGACTATTATCTGAAAGTATGGTTTTCTTTCTTGCACTGTGTAGATAGCTGACCTGGATCCTGTGGGATTTGCAGAATTAACATAGATATTACACTATCCCTGAAATGACCCAAATTCTTCACAGCCTAGAGAGGGATTTTAGCATTAATTATTTTCAGTGTATCAGTAACTACACTTGTCTTTGTAAAATGAAGTAGTTATTGGAAATAATAAAAATGTGTGAGATGTACTTTTGGGGTAGCCTTCTGTGAATTTCCCAGGTCTCAACTATGTTTGCTGCTGCAATGATGATTTTGAACTGCCTTGACTGTTGACATCTTTCTATGCAGCACAAAAACTAGATGGTTTTAGGTAGCCACCCACTTCCCTGGAACAAAACAAAGTACCAAATAATGTTAAAAGTCTTAAGTGAGCAAGTTTTATAGATGTAAACAGAATTCTGATCTCAGGGTCTATAATGGGACCCACGTTATGGTTAAAATTATCTCAAATGTTATTTCTTTTACTATTTCTTTACAGGCCCCTCTTATATATGAAATTTAACTCAAAAAGAAATATTGTAACATTCTAGTATAATTTTTAAAGCTTTGAAGTTCTTTCTACAATCAATATCATGTAATAATAGTTTTCAGAAGTTTCATTTTTTAAAATGGACACAAAAAACAAACCTAGAAAAAAATGGGATTAAAGTTCAGCATGACCAGATAAACTTTGACATAAAAAAGAATTTCCCAATTTCTTGGCCAAAAGGGTTATTTTAACTCTACAATTTATTGAAGTAGGGATGGGATACCAAGAGCTAGACATTCTTGACATTATTGGATCTGAATAACTTAAAGCAGAAAACTAGAAACAGTCAATGTATTATTTTTTAAATTAACATTCTTAACATTATTCATTGATAATCATGGCCAAAAAAAGGAGAGGAAAGTGCTTAATATATTTTAGAAAATGTGTAGAATGTATCTGTTAAATAAGAATTTTGGTGTTGTACTGCTTTGTTTTTCCTTTGTGCGAATCAGTGAAAATAAAGGAATAGGAATTTGAGTGGGTAAAAATGGGAAGAAGTTTAGAAGATAAAAATATAAGAATACTTGAATGAGGGAAGAACCGAGAAGTGTAAATTGGTAATAGTAATAATAATAAACTAATCTTTCTTAAGCACTTAAATTCTAGGCATTTATAATTAATCTTTGTGACAACAAGATGAGGGTAGGTACTATCATTATTGTGACTATTTTTGCAAGAAGGAAACCTAAGCATGGTTAGATTAATTGCATTGCCCAAGACTGCAATTAGTTGTTTAGTGGAGTCAGGATTTACCAAGGCTGTCTGGCTCTAGAGCCTGTTTTTTGCCAGTGTTCTTTACAGTCTTTAAAAGAAAGGTAAGTGTTTTAAAGAATTCTGTGGATAGACTCTCAAAGGTTGTTTCCTGACATAATGGACAATATGATATGTGCCAGCAAATAGCTACTCCCTATACAGCTCCTCCATAGGGTGGGATCATTTTCTGATGGTTTCTGAACTAATTTTTTCAATTCCAGCCAGACTCAGAATTGCAGTAGCTAGGTCAGAATAGCCCTCTAAAACATGGAAAGTATTCAGAAAGGCAAAATAACTTGTCACATTGATTGCTCCAACAAATAAGGACTTTGAAGTGGCTCTATAGTAGCCCACTCACCACTGCTCAGTTGAGACACAGCAATGTTGCATCTAGATATATACCTGAGGTGTTGTTAAAAATGCAGCTTCCCAAGCTGGCCACTGAAGAGTTTAAAGTGTGGGCATGTGCATATGTAACAAGTATTCCAGGTGATTCTTATCATAGGAGGAGATTCAGAGATACTGCTTTGACCTGGTTTTCAACTGTGGCTGCATGCTGGAATCACCTGGAAGGTGTTTTAAAGCACTGATATCTTGATCCTACTGTCAGATATTCTAATTTAATAATTCTAGGGTATAGCCAGGGCATAACAGATTTTTAAAAGCTTGCCAGAAGATTTTAATATGCAGCTAAATTTTAGAATCTCTGTTCTAGAGTAGAGCTGTTCATCCAGTTCCTGCAACATAGCTAGATTAGAAATTGAGAAGTTTGCAATCTATTGAGATTTGAATCTTCTCAGCAATTGGGGTGCTGGGTGTGCTTGGTGAGGCAGATATGGGTGGTCCACTTTCACAGTCTATTAGTAAACTTTTCTCTTTATCCCAGTGTACCCTATAAATATTATTTCCTAGGTCTGCTATGATGTAAAGGCAAAATGGAATGCATAGCTCTAGAATAAAGCATATGTGTATTTAAAAAATTCTTCAGATAACTGTGATGTTTAGGCAGTGTTGCCACCAGTCTCCCAGAATTTCTTTGCAACATTTTTTTGTATTAGTATAAAATTGCAAGAAAACTAAAGATCCATTAAGATATAATGGGTAGATAAATTGTATATTCTCACTGTTAAGGCAGTTAATATTAATGAAATTTCTACATACATTATAACAAACATATCAAATATCCCTCTACCTACTATTAATCTAACTTTAACATTTTACCATATTCACATTAGTTTTACTTTTAAAGAAAGATGTAAAGAAACACATCAAGCCTTTTGTGTGTCCTTTCTTGAACCAGTTTTTCTTTGTTTAATTAAAAAAAATCAACTGTCCTGAATTTAATTTGCATTATTCTATGTATATTTTATATCTTTTGTAAATGTGTATATCCATAATAATGCAAATATGTTATCTCCCGTAGTTGTCTATGTATTTGAAAATAATTACAAACTAGTTAAGAGACCAGGGATTTACTATAGACAAAATAATAAAATTTACTAGAGGCAAAAGCACAAAATCATAAAATGCTAATACCAGAAAGGACTGCAAAAATCATCTATGTAATACCCCACTGATTCAGTACTTATATTATGTAGATGAACATGAGGACTTTCCTAGGAAAAGATGAGGTCTCTCCCCATAATTTACAGGTCTCATTATTTCTGAGGTTTGTCTGAGGAGAAAGGGGAGGTTTGAGTGTCTGCCCCCGTCCCCAGTTTCTCCCCACGAAAGTGGTGGAATTATCATGTAAATGTAGGGAAAATAACTATTTTTTGTCACTGCATTCACACTCACACTCAACACTTCTGTGACCAGAGGTGTAGGTTTTCCATATCAAACAATTCTCCCAATCTCTGTGGACATCAACTGGATGTTACAAATTAGGGGTTACATTTAGGGATACAAATTAGGGGTTACATTTAGGGATACAAATTAGGGGTTACATTTAGGGATACAAATTAGGGGTTACATTAGGGATGTTACAAATTAGGGGTTACAAATTAGGGGTTCCCACAGTTACCTTTTTGTGTTTGATAATTTCCTAAAGTAGTTCCCAGAACCCAGAAAAACAGTTCCAATTGCTATTGCTGATTTATTACAAAGGATATTTTAAACGATGCAGATGAACAGCCAGATGAAGAGGTACATAAGGCAAGGTCTGGGAAGATCCTGTGTGGAGGAGCTTTTGTATGTGTAAAGTTGGGGTGCACCCCCTCTTGGCATGTGGATGTGTTAACCAGCCCGGAAGTACTCTGAACTCAGTAGTTTAGGGTTCTTTATTGAGGCTTCATCAAGCAGGCATAATCAATTTTTAAATCAATGAGTAACCCCTCACCCCTTCCTGCAGGATGAGAGCTGGTGCTAAAAGCTCCAAACTTATAACCATGCTTGGTCTTCATGGTGACCAGACCCCATCCAGCATCCCACCAAGAGTTACCTCATTAGAACAAAAGACTCTCTGATCACCCAAAAAGTTCCAGGGAATCAGAAGCTCTATGTCAGAAACTGAGGCCAAAGACCAAATAAAAGGACAGAAGATGCACCTAACATTTCTGCCACTCAGGAAATTACAAGAGTTTTAGGGTTCTGTGCCAGAAACTAAGAACAGAAACCAAATACGTTAATTTGTACTATGTCACAACTGAAACCCTAGTAACTCAACAGCAACCCTTTATCCTCCCAGCTCCTCATCTCTCCTACAGGTCCTGGTTTTTGCTCTCCTGCTGACCAGGATCCACAACCCTTGGGTCCTGAGTGGAAGGATATCCATGCTTTCCTCACATTTCCTTCTCATCATTTCAAACCTTTATATAAAATTTATATTTCTCTGTTACTTGACCCCTGTCTCTGAGAAAAGTAGGCCGCACATCTCTGTATATTCCCCCTCTTACACAACTGAGTCACTCTTTTTTTTAAAATTAACCCTCACTGCTCTCCCTTTTTATCTAGAATGCCTTTCTCCCATGGCAAAATTTTACCCCCTATTTAAAGATATTCTGCAAATATCACCTCCTTTGTACATGTTCTAGATTAACTAATATAATCTCTTTTGAACTTGTATTGTAATTTGTACCTTCTCTCCGGCCCTTTATCATTTTATGCATTGTAAACCAAATGTGCCATCCTATTTTTTTGCCTTTATCAATCTGAAAATATTGGGAGGATAAAACTACATAATTCTAATTTTTGTAGCCCTAGTAGTATCTGTTGGAGTATGTGGCATTTAAGAAATATGCAGTCTTACTGAATTCTGTCCATTTCTCTTGAGGTTAAGAAAGGACTCAGTAGTTGAAGAAGTGATCAAAGCTATCCTTATGTTAAAAAAAAAAAAAAAAGCCTTCTCTCCATGAAATATATTGGCCTATCTGAGGATCAAAGCTTTAACGTCATTCATCGCATGCTCTGATAAGCTGAATTGCTTCACAAAGTTTGTATGATTAATGCTACCTGCCTTGGGTGCTTTAGTCTTGCCAGAAACTGGTAATTTTTGAATATCCTTTGTGTTGTTATATAATGATTCTCTGTGCAAAAGTAATTACTTTCCTCAGCAGAGAAGGTCATGACTTTTCATAGTAGTTAAGAATATATGCTTAATAAATAAGCTGACCAAGTCTATTTTAGTTTCTATGAAACATGCCTGTACCTCCTTTTTTCTCCATTGTTGATTGTGTTTATTGAGTGCCAGTTATGATGTAGACATTGTATAAAAGCATAGCGTTGGCATGGGTTTGATTTGTAAGAATTCAAAATATTGAAATATCTGAATAAATAAATTAATGACCTGTAACATCGCTTCTATCCTTAAGTACATATTCTATTGGGGGAAGAAAAGGGAAAGCAAATCCACATCTTATTCAGCTTCCTGATTTCTCTCTGTTGTCCAGATATGTTAGATTAAGTATGACCACAGATTCTTTGTAGTTCCTCCTATAAAGAGGTGGAGTCTATTTTCCTTCTCTTTGAATCTGATCTGTCCTTGTAACTTGCTTTGATAGAGAAAATGCAACAGAAGTGATATAATGTGGCTTCTGAACTTCTATTTTAAGAGGCTTTGCAGCTTTTACTTTTGCCCTCGTGGAATACTTCCAGAATCATATAAAAAGTCCATATGAAAGTTTACACAGAGAGCGAGCATCTTAGATGTCAGGGCCATTCCAGCCATCCTACTGAGTCCCCAGGTGTGTGAATGAATCCATCTTAGAGCCCCAAACCCCAGTCGAGTCATAAGCTGACTGAACCCCATGAGTGGGCCCAGGTGAGACAAACATAATTGCCTAGTCAACTCACAGAATGATGAGAAGTGATAAGTCACCACTGAGCCATTAAATGGTTGCTTTGTTATACAAAAATAGATAACTGATACATTAGCCATATGTTGGTTAGGTATATTTAGCTTGATTCCCTAATCTCTGGAATATGCAAAGCCAGAATTTCCCATTCACCTTTCTCCATTATGGCAAAGCATATAATAACATCTAAAATAAACTCAAAATAAGGTCATTCCAGAGAAAGATTGGACCTTGCTAAGTTTCAGTTTTCTAACTAGTAAAGTAGGACTACAGGATTAAATGCAATTTAGGATTCTCTGTGTTCTACCTCCCATAACACCAGCTCATTTTGTTAGGTAAATTTCCTGGAAGAATTGAAATTAATAATTCTATTTTATTTTTTGTCTTCCACCTGAATTGTTCTGGCCAGTTTATTCCTTGAATACCCAAGATAGATAAAAGTTACTAAATGGAAATAGACGAGCACTCCAAGTCTGTAGGGGGACAAGAATCTTCCCACTCTGCTTTTCCTGTGAAAATTCTGTTCTTCCTACATACAAATGAGCTGTACTCATCCAAACCTGTGTCTGAATTGCACGTAGTTATGGGATAAAGATCTGCTGGTACATTCAGGAAGGTGATCTGTGCTTCTACTGAATTTTTAGGTGTAAGAGTCAGCGTACACATTTGCTGAGTCCATGTGCCAAGGCTCTAAGGTTCGTGGCACAAGATACCCAATATGCTAGATAAAAGGCAGATTGTGACTTTGCTGTTTGGATTTTTCCACTTAGGTGGTTTTGGCTATTGCGTTTGAGATATTTGCAACTGACTGGTTGTATGCATTTGACTTGAATTCTTATGTGCTTCCTAGATGTTTTAGGTTTTGCTCTGTGACATTGAATGGCATTATGTCAATTAAGTCACACAGTGGGGAAATGATTTAGACTGCCAAGAGTTATTGAACAAAATTTCATCTAGCATTGGGAAAAAATTATTTCAGATAAAAATGCGTAGCATTTCGGAATCAAAAAACACTTTAGAAATCATGAAGAGAGTGGGATTCACAGAACAAGGGGATCTGCCCAAAGTCACTAAGCTAGTTAATGGCAGCCTGTGCAACTTTAAAATAAACAAATACTATACTATTCTTGGATGCTGTTAGAAATCAGAGAATGATCTTGGATGCTCTGATATTATGGGCAATGTACCAAAAAGCCAAATATTCCTTTGTGCAGTATTTATCTTCAAGGACAAGGACATAAGTGGCTGAGCAAAGGCAGCAATCAAGTAATGCTGGGTGCAGTTGTATATGCATCTGTATGTATGTGCACGTATATATGCAGAGAGAGAAAGATAAAGGAGTTTGCCAGGGCAGCAATATAGTCTGGTTGCCACCTATGGAAGGCATGCAGAGCCTGAAAGGAGAAGTTATTGCTTATGCTGACCTTTTAAAACTTCTGAAAGCCTCAGTCCTACAAAACATGATCCAATCCATGTCCTGGAATCTGACCAAGTGGATCATTCTATCTTTGAGAAATGGAATTTTTTTCCTTTTTCTTGATTTAGCATTTAGGAAATCTAAGGGGAAGAGCCTAGCGCTCCCCCTAGAGGCTAATATTTATGCCTGCAACTTAGAAAACATTGCAATGTGAGGCTCTGTTTTCAAAGCCTTGAAACTTCCCTGAGGAATATATTATCACACTCTTTATTCATTACCTTTAGAAGTTTTAATAGGATGAAAGTAGACTATTCACAACTGTACCTCATTAATAAAAGATTGAAGACATAGTTTTTATGATGAACTTTTAAAAAATATCCATTTAGTGACTTTTTACATTTTAATGCTTTTTACCTTTTACGCTCAGTGGTAGCACACTGGGCTTCTGTGTTCCCAGATACGGATAATCTCCAAAGCAACAAGAGTTTAGTTATCTGGGTAGTGAGCTGAGAAAACACCTCCCTATATTTCTAAGTGACTATATTTGTAACTGAATAGCCACTTGTCATCAGCTTAAAGCTTCCATGGATAACATGGCACATGACTTTTACAGGATATTGATTCCTACAACAGCGGGCTGTATTCAGCAATAAGCACAGGCAATTTGAATGCTGTTATAATATTTACCATGAATTTCTCAAGGCAAATCCTGATAATATTCAGTTTATAAGAATGAGTGGTTATACTTGTACAGGTATTTAATTAACAAGTGTAATTAGAGAAATGTAAGGGTTTCTTTTGTTTGTTTTTTCATTTCTAACTTTGCTCTCTGTTACTGGCATGCCATAAACCCACGAAAGCAAGTTGAGGTATGATCTCATTAAAGTAGCAAATGAATTTGTTAAACTCTTGGTAAGGCATGTACACATATGGGTAGGGAATACTTTTGGTGTAGAAAAGTAATACATATCATATACATATATATGATATATATTACTTTATATATCTTTATATATTACTTTAATATATATGATATATATTAATTTACAATTATAAATGTCACTTTCATGTCATACAGAATATAATAGGTCCTACAGATATAATTGTACTTTTCATCTATTTTTGTGTGTATGTTTCAGTCTTGAGGTTCTGAAAGCAAATGAGGAGAGAAGAAGAAAAGTTGATGTGTTATTTTTGTAGCCTTTGTTTTCACTTTCTTTGGTTGTCTTAATACTGCCGATTGTGGAAGAAAGCCATTTGGGAAGTATTTGTGGTGCTTTCTTCAACTTGATTAGGCTTCGCTGCCAGGGCCTCCAGTTGCGCTATACAGGAATTCCTGTAATTTGCAGGAACATAAAGCAGTCTTTAGAAACACATTCACTGAGCAGAGAGGAGGGAAAAACACACTATTTGGCCAACCCAAGTAAGAAAGCTCATGTCTGGAAAATTTTACTGAACACTCCATCAGGAAATTCATTACTTATATTCTAAACATCAGCTTCCAAGATCTGTTTTATATTTATAGACTATCTGGCAGCAAGCAAATGTAAAAGAGAGCCACATTGCATTTAGTATTTTGCTTTTTCTTTTAAAACTCGACTTTTAAAACCATATAGGAAATAAGGAGCTCACAGTATTGTTTCGACATTCTTCAATGTGCTCATGTTTAACAGATCATGAACATTTATTATACTACAAGAACAAGAACACATTTTACCCCTAGCTCTTACAACTATTAGAAATTATTGAAATTGAAGAACTTTGATGTGAAACTTAAGCTGGGGCTTTGTACAAAAGATCTGACTTTAAATAGCTGTGTTCATCTGGGCCCACTTAATTTATTTTCTATGTTTTTTTTTTTTTAAACTGGATATGTAGAGCATCTAAGATAATTTTATTCAGTTTCTAAATGGGAGTAGCTTTTATGAAAAGAGTGCTAGAATTGGATTTGAAAACTGAGTCCAAGTCTTAGGTTTTTCTCTTACCAATCAAGTGATTAACAAAATGTTACTTAAACCTTTCTGAAATGGGGACAAAAATGCTTGCTCTTGCCTACTATACCTGTGTCCTGGATAGTTTTGCCTAGGTTTTCTTCTAGGGTTTTTAATGGTGTTAGGTCTTATGTTTAACTCTTTAATCCATCTGGAGTTAATTTTAGTGTAAGGTGTCATTTAGGGGTATAGTTTCTGCTTTCTGCACATGGCTAGCCAGTTTTTCCAACACCATTTATTAAACAGGGAATCCTTTCCCCATTGCTTATTTTTGTCAGGTCTGTCAAACATCAGATGGTTGTAGAATGTGTAGCGTTGCCTCCGAGGCTTCTGTTCTGTTCCATTGGTCTATATCTCTGTTTTGCTAACAGTACCATGCTCTTTTGATTACTGTAGCCTTGTAGTATAGTTTGAAGTCAGATAGTGTGATGCCTCCAGCTTTGTTCTTTTTGCTTAGAATTGACTTGGCTATGTGGGCTCTCTTTTGGTTTCATAGGAAGTTTAAGGTGTTTTTTTCTAGTTCTGTCAAGAAGGTAATTGGTAGCTCGATGGGGATAGTGTTGAATCTATAAATTACTTTGGACAGTATGGCCATTTTCAAGATACTGATTCTTCCTAACCATGAACATGGAATGTTTCTCCATCTATTTGTGTCCTCTCTTATTCGGTTGAGCAGTGGTTTGTAGTTCTCCTTGAAGAGGTCCTTTACGTTCCTTGTTAGTTGTATTCCTAGGTATTTTGTTCTCTTTGTAGCAATTGTGAATGGCAGTTCATTCTTGATTTGGCTCTCTTGAAGTCTGTTATTGGTGCATAGGAATGCTTGTGATTTTTGCACATTGATTTTATATCCTGAGACTTAGCTGAAGTTTCTTATAAGTTTCAGGAGATTTTGGGCTGAGACAATGGGGTCTTCTAAATATACAATCATGTCATCAGCAAATAAAGACAATTTTACTTCTTCCTTTCCTAATTGAATACACTTTATTTCTTTTTCTTGCCTGATTGCTCTGGCTAGAACTTCCAATGCTATATTGAATAGGAGTGATGAAAGAGGGCAACCTTGTCTAGTGCCAGATTTCAAAGAGAATGCTTCCAGTTTTTGCCCATTCAGTATGATATTGGCTGTGGGTTTGTCATAAATAGCTTTTATTATTTTGAGATACATTCCATCAATACCTAGTTTATTGAGAGTTTTTAGCATAAAGCACTGTTGAATTTTGTCAAAGGCCTTCTCTGCATCTATTGAGATAATCATGTGGTTTTTGTCTTTGGTTCTGACTTTATGTCTAAAACACCAAAAGCATTGGCAACAAAAGCCGAAATAGACAAATGGGACCTAATCAAACTCCAGAGCTTCTGCACAGCAAAATAAACAATCATTAGAGTGAATCGGCAACCAACAGAATGGGAAAAAATTTTTGGAATCTACCCATCTGACAAAGGGCTAATATGCAGAATCTACAAAGAACTAAAACAGATTTACAAGAAAAAAACAAACAAGCCCATTCAAAAGTGGGCAAAGGATATGAACAGGCACTTTACAAAAGAAGACATATATGAGGCCAACAAACATATGAAAAAGTGCTCATCACTGGTCATTAGAGAAATGCAAATCAAAACTACATTGAGATACTATCTCATGCCAGAATTTTAGAATGGTGATTATTAAAAAATCTGGAGACAACAGATGCTGGAGAGGATGTGGAGAAATAGGAACACTTTTACACTGTTGGTGGGAGTGTAAACTAGTTCAACCATTGTGGAAGACAGTGTGGCGATTCCTCAAGGACCTAGAAATAGAAATTCCATTTGACCTAGCAATCCCATTACTGGGTATATATCCAAAGGATTATAAATTGTTCTATTATAAGGACACATGCACACGAATGTTCATTGCAGCACAGTTTACAAGAGCAAAGGCTTGAAACCAACCCAAATGCCCATCAGTGATAGACTGGACAGGGAAAATGTGGCACAGATACACCATGGAATACTATGTAGCCCTAAAAACGATGAGTTTATGTCCTTTGTAGGGACATGGATGAACCTGGAAACCATCATTCTCAGCAAACTGACACAAGAACAGAAAATCAAACACTGCATGTTCTCACTTATAGGCAGGTGTTGAACAATGGGATCACAGGGATACAGGGAGGGGAGCATCACACACTGGGGTCTGTCGGGGGAAACTAGGGGAGGGACAACAGGGGGTGGAGAGTTAGGGATAACATGGGGAGAAATGTCAGATATAGGTGATAGGGAGGAAGGCAGCAAACCACATTGCCATGTATGTACCTATGCAACAGTCCTGCATGTTCTTCACATGTAGCCCAAAACCTAAAATGCAATAAAAATATATATATTTTTTAAATGCTTTCTCTAACTGCCCCTATAGGGTTATTGAATCGGGGCCCATCAGGGAACAGAAACCATACGAGTTATTTGAACATAGATATTAAATGTAAGCAATTCGTAACTAGACATTACATTGTTGTTAATAAAACAAATGAAAGAGTAAAAGAGAACTACAAATAATCACAGAAGTGGCAATTGTAGGATTGCAGCTTCTACCTCGAGCTAGGGAACAGAGGGAAAACTTTGGAGTCACTAAAATTTAGAATCTTAGAAGAAAGGGCTAGCAGAGCAGAAATTTATCCCATGATGGTGAATTTGGACAAGTTCCCATAGACTTGCAATTCATTCTGCAGAGAGAACATGGGTCTGGCTAGCTGTGATATCTCTGAAAGATGTGCATTAGTACTGCAAATGTTGGAAGTATTGCAAGCTGGTTTCAGTTGCTGCTGCAGGAAGGTGCAGCTTCTCCTGGGGTAAAGAAAACAGCTAGAGTGATGCTGTTAGGAGTAGCAGGCAGTCAGCTAGCCCATAAAAAACCATCTTTCTTCTTTCTTCACCAGGCTTTTCAGTTTCCATCTAGGCTCCTTGTTTGAAGAGCTGAACACAGATTCATCAGAGTCAGGATAAACATGGTTTTGAGAGTCTCAACCATAGCATCACAATAAAGATTAGAGAATGGGCAAATAGATTCAGAGCTGACAGTTTCTTGCACAGTTTTATATAAAATATTTTCCAATGTAGACAAAAGTAAAGTTTAATTTTGCAATGCAAGGGTAGAATTTTATTATCATTAACATTATTGCTCTTTCAAATCATGAAAAATAAGTGTGGCTTAGATATTCTTAAATGACTTCTGTGTTGTAAAATATCTTCCCAATAGCAGGGTATTAATATTTACACCACACGAGGCCTTTTACTCAGTGGTTTATGGATAATATACTTAT
Organism: Plecturocebus donacophilus; assembly: GCA_004027715.1. NCBI lineage: Eukaryota > Metazoa > Chordata > Mammalia > Primates > Pitheciidae > Plecturocebus > Plecturocebus donacophilus. The sequence goes on from PVKP010005873.1 coordinate 86,543, forward strand.
TCTGCTATAGTAAAGTAAGGATTAGAACATGAATGCAGAATGAGGTAAACCTAGGGGAAGGGGAAGCGTGGTGAGAATTTGAATTACCTTAGTATTGGTC
>PVKP010005874.1:0-86603 GCA_004027715.1 Plecturocebus donacophilus
GGGAGGAGGGAGAGAGACGCAATGGGAGGAGGGAGAATGACGCAGTAGGAGGAGGGAGACAGATGCAGTTGGAGGAGGGAGAGTGATGCAAAGGGAGGAAGGAGAGGAAGGGGCAGTGGGAGTGGGGAGAGTGATGCAGAGGGAGGGAGGTTAGTGGGATGGAGAAGGGTGATGCAGACCAAGCTATAATGGATACTTCTTGTAAATGTCTGCAGTAGGGCAGTAAAATCCAAAAACTCATTTATTAGCTATGTGGTCTTGACTTATTATTTAACTTCCTCAGCCTCAATTCTCATAAAGCTGAGTTGATAGTAATAACATAAGGTCTATGCAGGGATTAAACAATATATATGAAAAGCCCTTTATGCATAACGTGACACCAAACAGGTACTCAGTAACTTTTCATTGCTGCTAAAGTGTTCTTAGCATTATTACTGTTATTTTTAAAACATTACAGCTAGGAAATAAAATGGAAAATTATGAATGCCTTATTTTTCACCAATGAAATCACATATTAAACATTAATAATTTCAACAAATATCAGATTGTATCCTGGAATTCTAATCATTGCATTTAAAGGAAAACAAGCTAATGTTTAAAAATTTTTCTGAAGAAGTAAAATACAATCTATTTCAATGGTGCATAGCAATTTGATTTTTAATTCCTAGTCATCCTTCAATTTATACTAAAACATTTAATATTATTTTTAAAAGAATATTTAGGCTATATCATAGCATTTAAACTCTGTTGACAGAAAGTTGGGTGCAGTAGCTCACGCCTGTAATCCCAGCACTTTGGGTGGCCAAGGTGGGCAGATCACCTGAGGTCAGGAGTTTGAGACCAGCCTGGCCAACATGGTAAAACCCTGTCTCTACTAAAAATACAAAAATTAGCTGGGTGTGGTTGCGTGTGCCTGTAGTCCCAGCTACTTGGGAGGCTGAGGCAGGAGAATTGCTTGAACCCAGGAGGCGGAGGTTGCAGTGAGCCAAGATCAATCCACTGCACTCCAGCCTGGGTGACAGAGGGAGACTCCATCTCAAAAATAATTAATTAATTAATTAAATTTTTTGACACAAGTAAATAATATCATGATTAAGTAAAAAAATAATAATAATAACAAGTCTAAAAGGACTATGGTCTAACATACTCAAATAATTGAAACAAAGTGTCTCATGAGTTTTTTTAATCTGGATAATTGTTGCAATTTTCTCCTCTAATCTAAGAGTTTGATTGTCACCATATGATAAGCATATTTCCTCTACCTTCTTCAGTGGCTGCATTTCCAGTTAATGGAGAACCAGGTCCTGAGAAATATTCAGGAATTACAGATACTTCATATTTTGTGTCTGGAATCAAGTTCTCCAGCGTTCTTCTCCTCTGATTGGGTGGGGTAGTAACTTCTCTGCTTTCTCCACCAGCAACTGGTCTATATATAATTCGATATCTTAAAACTCTCCCTGGAGCTTGAGTCCAAGTAATTTTAAAACTATCTGTAGTCTCATCTGTCACCTTTAGGTTTCGAGGTGCTCCTTTTACTGAAATAAAAAAAGAAAAACAGATGTTAAAACAAATTGACTGACTTTATATGAAAAATACAGAAACTAGTTTTTTATTATTAATTATTCCATTTCTCTAAAGAAATTCATGAGCAACTGATTTGCAAACATCCTGGTTTCTGTATTCATTTAGCCAGAGATTAACTAAATTCTGAAGCAGCAAATCTGTATTCTACAATATCTAGAAACTATGTACTATCAATTTTTTAATTAAATAAAGTATATAATAGTAAACTTTTAAAATAATATTTTATCAAATGCTAAATATATACTGCTACAAACTTCAAGAATAAAAATAATTCATTTCTTTGAACATAAGCAGCCGAGACTTTCCCTTTTACTGCATTTTCTCACAAAACAAGGAAAACAACACCTAACACCCAGCTCTACCATATCTACCCACCCAACCAAACTGTCTTATCCAGTCAGTCCCACACTAGCTTTTTATCTGTATAGTCTCTTGACTTGGAGAATAACTGGACCACACATGGGATGGAATAAGCAGAGAAGAGGTACTTACTGAATGCTCATTAGATCTACATCTTGAAGCTAAGGTGCACTATGGGTAACACTCACAGACTCCTCATTTTAAATGCATTTTTCATTAAGTCCAAATGAGAACATCATTTGGTTTTGTGTTTAGTAAACATGTTTAAATGACCTTCTTGCTCAGTGGGGCCAACTGTCTATATGGACAACATATTCAGGAAAGATGAACTAACGGTCATTGTCTTCTCGGTCCACTGGGGTGAAAGCCTAGTACAACATGCCTGGCATGTATCTCACAGACATTTAGAAGTCTACTTTAAAATTCAACACATCAATAGATCACTCCAGGGAGAAATAAAGGAAGTATATCTCCCTAGAAGAGAAAGGAAGGAAGTATATCTCTCCAGGAAAGAAAGAAATAGTAGCTGGCCCACTTACACCCATGATTCATTTTGTATTGGAAGGAAAAAGATTAAACAAGTCAGAACAAATCAGCAGATAGACTGATGGGTTGGAATCCTAGCTCTGAAGCTTAATAGATTACCCAGCAGCAAAACGTGACTATTTGCAGGATTACTTAAGTAGTTAAATGAGATAATCTGTGGAAAATATTTAGCAGAGCACCTGACACATAGCAGGAGCTCTATAATTGTTAGTTTAATGAAAGCATTAAATTGGAAACTTTCTTATCAACTAAAGAAAATTTAAATCCCAGATTCCATTACAGACAATATAAAACTGAACCATTACCAAACTATTGTAGTAGCCCAATGACCAAAAACTAAAGTGTGTATGAATGGAATGACTTCTATTCAAACACCCTGAGACAAGTCCTCTCTTGAAACAGATTTCCCATCCCACTCCCAAAATGCTGAAGAGAAAGGGTCAGGGTCATCAAGCAGAAGTGTGGGCATTACAGAAAAAGCATCAGAAAATCAGAAATATCTGAGTACAGCCTTCTCATTTATATGACCACAAAAGTCATAAGATAAAAGGACATCTTAGGTCATTTCGTTTATGTGATGACCTTCAGGAAAAAATATACCTAAACCATACAAAAAAAAAAATCTGAAAAATGTTTCAGAGAAAAAAGATTCTCTAGCTTTTATCAGTATAGTATGCCAATGTGCACCATCCCGGTCAGCAAATACTTCTTTGTAATTATCTTAAATTCCTCATACTATTCTTTTAGGGTCTTTACCTCCTACTCCCAGTGAAAAGAAGAAATAACAATTGACATCTATTGCAATACTTTGCTATGCTTAAGTTCAAGAATAATTGCCTTGTCTTAGTCTTTTGCTAAGCGACTTAAATTGGTGACCTTAAATGTCAAATGTCACGAAGTGTGTTCAAATATATTTAATTCTATCCAGTAAGGAGTACACATGTAAACAAATACTGCTTAAAACATTTGACAAAATTCTGCACACCATGTTCATAGCAGCAATATTCGCAAAAGGTGGATGCAGCCCGAATGTCCACTGACGAGTGGAGATAAACAAAATGTGAAGCAGGGCGCCATGGCACCTGCCTGTAGTCCCAGCTACTCAGGAGGCTGAGGCAAGAGGATCATTTGAGCCTAGGATTTTGAGGCCAACCTGGGTAACATAGGAAGAACCCCATCTTAAAAGATGTGTAGTGTATACATACAGAGGAATATCATTCAACCATAAGTAGAGAGGGCATTCTGACACACGTTACAACATGGATCAACTTTGAGGACATTTACTAAGTGAAACAATCCGGGCACAAGAATACAAGTACTGAAAGATTCCTCTCAAGTGAGGTAATTAGAATAATCAAATTCCTAGAGACAGAAAACAGAATGGTGGTTTCCAGGAGTAGAGGTAAGGAGGGAATGGGGAGTTAATGCTTAATGGGTATAAAATTTCAGTTTCGCAAGTTCTAAAGATGGATGGTGGTGATGGTAGTACAACAAAGTGAATGTATTTAATGCTACTAAAATGTGTACTCGAAAATAGTTAAAATGGTAAATATGTATATTTTACCACAACTTTTTAAAAAGAAAATAAATAATTGATAATATACCTATTATCTCTCTCTATATATATATATTTGCTGTAACTCTGTAATAACAGTAAGCAATTTCAGAAAGATTTAAGACATGGCACTCCTGAAATGTGGGACCACAAAAATTGGATAAGCAGTATTTCAAAAGTTAATCCATAATTATTATGGATTAATAATAATAAACCTAGCTCTCTAGGTTTCTTAACTTCAAACTCATCAAAAAAAAAGTCTAAGGTTTTTTACTTAAAAGTTTTTCATTTTTAAAAAGATTTATGAAAAGCTGTCTTTTAAAGATGCCAAATCTTACAAAGGCATCGGTAATTCTGAACTGTAAAGCAGATAGTTATTACAAACTGTAACTTTGTACTGCAATAAAGTATTTGTTTCTGAAAACCAGTGACAGAAACCCCCTCACACCTTCTGCGGTGGTCTCCTCTCCAGCTAAGGGAATGCTGAAGCCATCCTCATACTCCGCAGTCACATTGACCAAATACAGGGTCTCTGGCTTCAGGTTGCTGAGAACAACGCTGGTACTCGATGCTGGCTCCACCACAGTGACTTCATCACCCCCAGTCGCTTCCTTGTAGGTGATGTGATATGAAAAAACATTTTCTCCAGCTGGAGACCAGTTGGTTTTGAAACTGTAAGAAGTCACTTCTGAAAAACTAAGATCCTTTGGAGAGATGTAAGCTATTTAAAAAAAAAAAAAAAGGGACAGTTAAAATTTTTTGAATCTATAAAACAAAAATGTACCCAATAATTAATGTTTATAAAATGGCTTGTATTCATTTGGGAAAATGGTGTTCATTGAGACCACTGTACTGAGTACTTCATCTATACTTGACCATTGAGAGAAAGCCCCCCAAGTTACAACCCAACAAGAGATCTTGATTATTCACCTTGACTATCCATAATACTAACTTCTGTTATTTAAATAAGTGATTAAATTTTGAATGAGAATTTTGATTCTTAAAGTAGTAGTAATAGAATGGCCTAGTTCACAGCAGGAATATTTAAACAATAGCAGACCTCAAATGCACCACCCACATTTTCCCATTCATCCCTGGTACTTGGATATTAACCTTTGGTGGTTTGTAGACAAATACTTCAAAGTAAAAATAAACGAATTTTTCCCAACAAAAAAATATTTCTTAAACTAAGCAGTTATTAAACTAAATCATAGAAAGAGACAACATTTAACACATACAGTATATCCTTAGGGAGACACACAATCAAACTGCAGAGACAAGAGAATGTAACATTATTAACAACAACAACAAAAAGCAGGAAGGGGGCTCGCACCTATAATTTCAGCACTTTGGAAGACTGAGGCGGGTGGATCATCTGAGGTCAGGAGTTCGAGACCAGACTGACCAAGATGGTGAAACCCCGTCTTTACCAACAACAACAAAAAAAATTAAAAATACAAAAATTAGCTGGGCCTGGTGGCACACACCTGTAGTTCCAGCTACCAGGGAAGCTGAGGTGAGAGAATTGCTTGAACTGGGGAGGCAAGATGTTACAGCAAGCTGAGATTGCACCACTACACTCCAGCCTGAGTGACAGAGTAAGACTCTGTCTCAACAATAAATTAAAAACAAAAAGGAGTACACAGGAGGAAAGCCAACTGAGTGAAAATGATAGTGTGATAGTACTAGGATAGTTACAGTTTAGGAAGGCTTAATGAAAAGGATGGGACTTTTAACTAAACATTGAACAGTAGATTTCAGACAAATAAAGAAAAGAAGATAGGGAATTCCAGATGCGAGAAATGATGCCCAAAATGATCCAGGAAAGGAAATGCATAAAAAGAATCCGAAGGTGCAGGACTGTATTCTTGTCACCTTTGAGTTGAAAGACCCAGCTCAGTATCCAGCACATAGTGAACACCCCATATGTGAGATCTGGATTGTAAATGACACATACATATGATAAAACTTGTTCCTAAATCTGCTTGAGTATCTAGGAACAGAAACATCTCATGACTCTTATGAGTAAACAGCTTTTTCACCAACTAAAATATGAACCATCCCCAGGAGAAAATCGTATCTCAGAGCTAAGTAAACTAAGTTTAATAGTTTTCAATAACATAGGAAAGTTACTTTTTTTGCCTCTAAAAGGAATTGAAGAAGCATATTATCCACAATTTTAGAACAAAAAATGCTTTGTTCATGAAGAAATAACTTTTACTCTCAAAGTCTACTAACCTTTCTTCTTTATAGCTGCCAATTCTTGCTCAATTCTAAGGCAGATTGACTGTGTGAGTTCAAAAGATATCCTCTGAAAAGCATCAAAATCTTCCACTGTGAACACATGGGTCTCTGCAGGAGGAGAGGCGATAGCTTCCAATTCTGAGCGAACGGCATCCTTCACACCAACAGCAAAGATTTCAACATCTGAATTCCTTAGTTTTATCGCAGGATCTCTGAAAGCATCTGATGATTTCCCATCTGTGATAAGAATCATGACCTTTGGTACATTGCTTCTTGATCCCTTGCTAGGCACAAATATTTTCTCTCTGACATAAGTCATTGCTTTGCCAGTATTCGTAGATCCTCCTCTGTAAGGGAAGTTGTTTATTGCATCAATTATATCTTCAACTTTGGTGAATTTTTTCAAAGTGAACTCAGTGTGAGGATCCCGGCTGTACTGAACGAGACTAATCTGGACCCTATTCGGTGAAATTTCAAAACTTTTTACAAGAACTTCCAAAAAGGCTCTAACTTTAACAAAGTTTGCAATCCCAATGCTATAGGAACCATCAACCAAAAATACAATATCAGCTTTTATATCCACACCACGTGAGCATTCTGTAAAGAGAAAAAAAGTACATTAAACTTCAATACATATTAGTTAATCATTAAAATATACATATCTAGCTTTCTTAGAAAACATACTTCTTAAAAAAAAAAAAAACTACTGCAAATATTTCATTCAAAACTAAGTCCAAACAAGTAAGGCATTCTGTCAAACAGATCTTCACATAATCCAAACACAATGATGCACACATTAACTTACCCACTTGGACTTTCATAGGCTGAGTCTTCTCCATTATTGAAACGGGTTCACTGGATGTCATTCCCTTCATGGCAGAAACGCTGATTTGGTATTCTGTGTCTGCTGAGAGGTCACGAACACTGAGCGTGGTTGTCTGAGGCCCCACACTCAGAGCATGCTGTCGGCTTCCTGCAGTCATTGGTGTGAGGATGACTTTGTAGCCAGTCACTGGACTAGGAGATGGATTCCAACTTAGCTTAACATATTTTGAAGAGACTTCCATGGCAATCAAATCTGAAGGAGGCTCAACAACTAAAAAGTTACAACACATAGTGATTAATAACAGTGAGATGTAACCTCATTAATTGGGTCTTTAGGTTTGGACCTTCAAATCTCCTTATTCAAATTAATCCTGAATGCACTGAAAAGAGTTGCCCAATACCCTCCTCAGTCCCCAATTTTATGTGTCCCTATCAAACCAAAAGAGACTCAACACTTGGCTTTTAGTCAAATTGCTGACAAGTTAATGGACTAATGGAATAGAAGTGTATTTGGAAGAAATTAATGTTGGGACACCTCATGCCTTCTTCTCTGAAACCAAGATTTCCATTCTGGTTTTGGTATTCACTCATTATTTTTATTCTCAAGTACCAAACTAGGCACTTGATAAATATTTGTTAAATCAGTGCTTCATTCAATTCTTTAGGAAGTTTTTCTCTCTTAATAACATTCTAAGAGTAAAACTGTAGTCTTTAAAAATACTTTATAATATGCCAAGAAAGAGAAAGCATTTAGCAGTTTTTAAATGACAGGGTTTTTTTGTTTTTGTTTTTTATTTTCATTTTTGTTTTTGAGATGGAGTCTTGCTCTGTCACCAGGCTGGAGTGCAGTGACGCAATCCCAGCTCACTGCAACCTCCACCTCCCGGGTTCAAGTGATTCTCCCGCCTCAACCTCCCACATAGCTGGGACTACAGGTGTGCACCACTATGCCCAGCTAATTTTTTTTTTTTTTTTTTTTTTTAGTAGAAACGGGGTTTCACCATGTTGGCCAGGATGGTTTCAATCTCCTGACCTCATGATCCACCTGCCTTGGCCTCCCAAAGTGCTGGGATTACAGGTGTGAGCCACCGCACCTGGCCAAATGACAGGTTCTTGTAATTTTAAACAAGTTTCAGGGTAAGAAGAAAAGTTCAACTATGTTCACAGTGCCACCAGAGGAGAAACAATGACTTCTAACTTGCATATTGACACATAAATATTAATTCTCTAAAAAATTGTGATCCTTACTCAGTGTAGAACATAGTCATGCATTTGATGTTAACATAAAGTATTTTAAGATATTTCAGACAATATCAAAATTCTGGATTTGTCAATGGAATCAACTTCCTAGAAGATACAGTTCTAATATTTTACAAGTCAACCTTCAAGAATTGTGTGTAAAAACAGGCACAAATTTACACATCACCTCTTCAAAAAGGCAATCAGATTTAGCACATGAAAATGGTGTTTACACTAAATGGGCAAAAGCTGGGAGCATTTCTCTTGAAAACCAGCACAAGATGAGGTTGCCTTTTCTCACCACTCCTATTCAACATAGTATTGGATGTTCTGGCCAGAGCAATCAAGCAAGAAAAAGAAATAAAAGGCAACCAAATATGAAGAAAGAAAGTCAAACTATCCCTATTTGCAGACAGCATAATCTGATATCTAGAAAACTGCATAGTCTCAGCCCAAAGCTTCTTAAGTTGATAAACAACTTTAGCAAAGTCTCAGGATACAAAATCAATGTGCAAAAATTGCTAGCATTCCTATACACAACAAGAGTTAAGGTGAGAGCCAAATCAGGAATGAACTCCCATTCACAATGGGAGTTGTGAATAAAAGAATAAAATACCTGGGAATACAGCTAACTAGATAGGTGAAATAGCTCTACAAAGGGAACTACAAACCACTGCTCAAAGAAATCAAAAATGACAATTGAAAAACATTCCATGCTCATAGACAGAAAGAATAAAGATCATTAAAATGGTCATACTGCCAAAAGCAATTTATAGATTGACCACTATTCCTATTAAACTACCATTGAGATTTTTCACAGAACTAGAAATGACTATTTTAAATTTCATATGGAACAAAAAAAAGTCTGAATATCCAAGGCACTCCTAAGCAAAAAGAACAAACCTGGAGGTATCACACTATCTGACTTCAAACTATACTACGGGGTTGCAGTAATCAAAACAGCATAGTACTGGTACAAAAACAGATATATAAACCAATGGTACAGAATAAAGAATCCAGAAATAGGACTGAACACCTACAACCATCTGATCTTCAACAAACCTGACAAGAATAAGCAATGGGGAAAGTACTCCCTATTCAATAAATGGTGCTCAGATAACTGGCTAGCCATATGCAGAAGATTGAATCTGGACCTCTTCCTTAGATCATATACAAAAATCAAGATGGATTAAATGTAAGACCCAAAACTGAAAAAATCCGGGAAGACAACCTAGGCAATACCATTCAGGACACAAGCCCTGACAAAGATTTCATGACAAAGATGCCAAAAGCAAATGCAACAAAAACAAAACTTGACTAATGGAATCTAATTAAACTGAAGAGTTTCTAAACAGCAAAAGAAATTACCAACAGAGTAAACAGACAACATACAAAGTGGGAGAAAATTTTTGCAAACTATGCATCCAACAAAGGTCTAATATCCAGCATCTATAAGGAACGTAAACAAATTTACAAGAAAACAACACACAACCCCATTAAAAAGTGGGCAGTGAGCATAAACAGACACTTTTCCAAAAAAAGACATCCATGTGGTCAACAATCATACAAAAAGAAAAGCTCATCATACAAAAAAAAAAAAAAACTCAACAGCACTGATCATTAGAAAAATGCAAATCAAAACCACAATGAGATTCCATCTCACACCATTCAGAATGTCTATTATTAAAAAGTCAAAAATAACAAAAGCTGGTTAGGTAGTGGATTAATCACTAATCAGGGAAAAGTGGAAGTAAATGAGATGGATTCTGTAATAATACAGAGCAAAAATGTTAGACATTAGACAGTAAAACAACTGAAAAGATTTATTGCCCATGAAGTAATGAGAAGTTCTGAGACAGAATCAGGACCAATGAACATTGACAAAATGCTCAGAGATTGAAGATTAAAGAGTTTATATAATGGAAGATGTCACTATTTAGAATTTATGTTTAATCACTTATCTGTTCTCTGGCTGAAAGGAGAACAATCACGGAAAAAGATAAAGGCTTTGGGTTGACACTTTTAGAAAAGGATGCTTTTGAAGTGTCTGTTCTTTCTCCTATGTATTTAGAATAACTAATAGAAATGGGAAAATTTTCTAATGGAAGGATTACATTGACTGATCTTTGAAATACTCTTTTTTGTTGTTGTTACATTTTAGGTTTTGGGGTACATGTGAGGAACATGCAAGATTGTTGCATAGGTACACACGTGGCAGTGTGATTTGCTGCCTTCCTCCCTTTCACCTATATCTGGCATTTCTCAAAAGCTTTTAAAACATTATGCAGAGTACAATCATGGAAAACCCTTGTCCTTAGCCAGTTAATAGAAACATTGCTATTATTTTACATTGCAAATATCTTTCCAGCCCAAATGTTTAAATCAGAGTGTAAGATAATTAAAGCAAGTACCAGAATAGCATAATTAGACATTCAACATATACAGAAGAGTCTTAAAGAGTAAATCAACTTGTCCCCCCAAAAAATTTTAAGAACTTTGCAGTAATACATTCTACTGAACGTTCCACTGGAAGGAAAAACAATATAAATGGTATCAACAAGATGAGTTGCAAATGGAGTATACAGTTGGAGAATCACTAGAAGAAATATTTAAATCAATATGTCTACTTCTAAGATAACTGTAAAACTATAAATAGTCAAACAATAGAAAGGACTAACACATGGGGAATGCTACGCAGTCTACTCACCTTCTTCTCCACTAACCAATTCACCAAGTTGTTCATCAACACCTGAGCACACCTGGGAGATGATCTCATTCTGAATATCCACAATTGCATCAAAGTTGGCCACATTGAAAACATGGTTCAGAGAAGGTGCGGAGGCAATTTGTTTGAGTTCTTTTGCATCTGCAGCTTTAATGCCTTCAAAACAAAAGGATAAGGACATATTGAAATGGGAAATGTGCCAACTGACTTGGAGAAGTTCTTCATTTTTTCCATCTTTCACAAATGAAGATATTTTCAAATCGTTATTAAGTCATAAGCCAGAATTGCTTTGCTTCATAACGAATGTGCAACTGTACAGATGCCAAAAACATTTTATAATTTGACATATAGTGGCCAGCCACAGAGGAAAACAAATGGTTAGTTAAACAGAGTGGGCTTTCATCCCAACAATACCATCATATGTCTTTGCCATCTGTAAAGATAATACTTTTTTCTTCCAGAGTCCTGAATAAGCTGGAGCCCTCTGAATTCTTCAAGTATTACATAATATAGGAAACACATAAAAAACACTTAATGATAATACAAGGAGGATCATTATTAGAATCCTTGGCCCAGAATTTTTTGAAAAATAGAGAGCCAGCAAAGAATGTGAACACCACCTTCCTAAATACATATGCCAAGGGAGTTATATGAGGGAAATGGATAAGTAGAATTCTTACTTAAAGACAATTTAAGTCTTTAATATTACACTATAAAAATGCAGTAAACACTTCTAATAGCATCCTTCCTTGAGGAATCAATCTTTCATCTTCCTAAACATTAAGTATACTGAAGGAGTTGTAAAATGGAAATAATTAACTGAACTTAACCTACCCAAGGAGAAAACTTCAACTCCAACATTACGAAGCTCTCTTGCTGGAATTTCCACTTCATCCTGGGATTTTCCATCCGTAATAATAATTGCCACTTTAGGAAAGCCAACTCTTGCCCCAGCAGATTCCGTGAAAGTATTTTTAACTAAATAATCAATGGCATCCCCTAAAGGGAAAAGAAACATGTTCATTTACTCTGTACTACACAATTTTTCCAAAGTCAAAAACTACGCGAATAATGTCAAAAATATTTAATATGTAATAGGCAATGTGTAATTTTTTTCTGAAACAGACATTTCATTCATTTTTAACTTTAAAAAAAAAAATCTGTAGAACATACCTGTCATTGTGTTGCCACCTTTATATGGAATTTTTTTAATTGCAGCAAGAAGCTCATCCCTTTGGTAGTACTGATTTAAGTTAAATTCAGTCCTGGTATCAGAGCTGTACTGAACAACTCCAACTCTTGTCTTCTCTTCCCCAATGTCAAAAGCAGACACAAGAGCAGCAATAAAGTCTAAAATGTACTTGAAATTATTTCTTCCCACACTCCAAGAGCCATCCACAAGGAAAACCAAATCAGTCCAGGCACTGACAGAGCATTCTGAAATACATTGACATATTTTTAAATGATGCTTTACTAAATCAGTTCATCAATACAAGCTAACATTGCAAAAATGTTGGTTCCTTAAATTATTCTGTTCATTAGAATATATTCACTGATTATTCTTCACCCACATGCACAAACGAATGTACAATTTTACTAATAAGACACAGAAGTATTTTTAATGCCTTCATCAAGATGAATTCATGAAACTAGATCTCTTTAAACTGCTATATAAGACATTATACAAAAAGGGATAAATAGATTTACAACCTGCTCTACAGGGGCATAAAGTCCAAGTATTCATGCTATCAACCCATCTATTTTTATAAACTATACCCTCACTTTTCTTTATAAGTACAAAGTTTATAAAACATTTAGAAGTCATGTAAAAAATATATAAGCAAAGGTTTTTTATTCCTTGGTAATTATCAACAAATAAATACAAAATAATTGCTGTACCATTCAAGGAAGTGCAGTTGAGTTGAAGACCTAATTCATTAATATTCTCTTGCACTTTTCAATATAATTGTCTAAAATTTGCATTAGGGTTAGTCTAGAGGACTGAGGGAGCCTAACAGAAGTAAAAACAACCATAAAATTATGCAAAATAGCCAAAATATCTAGTCCTAATTATCAATATATTTAAACTTGACAATTAAAACCTACTTTTAGTGAACAAACAAGGTAAACAATTATTTTTATTCAGAAGTTAAAAATCCATATGGTATCCTGAAATTGTCAGAATCCAATGATCAGTTTTCATAACTGAATATGTTATCTTTCCTTCTCTCTATGGTAGAGGTCAAGTTGGTTTTATGAAAATCTGTATTTGTAATGCAATTCCACATGAATTTTCTGAAGATGATTTTGTCCTTGCAGTCAGCTGGTGGGTAATAAAAGAAGTATTTGGCTAGGAAGAGAAGGAGAGGGTCCTGGAAAATTTTGCAAGCCAAATACAAGTTGTATGCTTAAATAAGTTTTGCACACTATTCAATAGGTCAATTTAAGCCTATTAAAAAGTCAATACTTGGTATAATAGTCTGATTTAAAATAAATACTAATTATTTAAAATATTAGCATTATAAATGCATACTATAAACATCATTTCAGATTATTAGACACTGGAAATAATGATAAACAGTAATCTGGAGGGAATATTTCCAGATAAAGAGACCTTTGTGTTTATAATATTTTTACTGTCATTCTGGGTCATAAATCCAACTTTTACAAGGTAACAAAATTAGAAGTCCAAGAAACCCTGTAATGATCCATCTCCACAAGTCAGACAAAGCAATATAAGACAAAAGGAGGCTAATAACTGCAATATCTATACTAAATAAAATTACTTTCAACTGATTACAAATGCACCAATTTATCAGAGGTGTGTTACATAGACTCTGAAAAAGGTGACCAATGCCATCAACTAAGACTATGTAAATAACCTAGAGAGGAATATAACATACACATAGACTTAGAAAAGTATTTTCATGGCAATTGCATTGCTTTGAACACTAGCTGAGGGCATCTCTCTCACGTTCCAGCCTTGTATCTCTCATATGTTCCTAAGTACCACCTACTGCTATCAGTTTGTTGTTGAGAAATGAGTTGGGTCCTGAGATGTGCTTTGTTTTCACCTATTGCCAAAATCCTACAGGAAAGTTTGGATACACACAATTTCAAAACACTCCCATTGAAAAGAATATCTAGTAAATAGAAGGAAAAACTGGCTTAGAATGTCAGAACTTAGGTATTATAATGGCTTAGTTATACATTAGTCTTATATTGTCTGTGCTTCTTCTAGATAAAGTTTATAGAAATTAATATAGGAGTAAGATAAATCTATGAATATAATTGTAACATCTGTTCTATCCTACATTTATGACTTCTATGAATCCAAGCAAAAATAGTAAGAGAGATGCTCACTTTGTATCTCGGTTTTTCCAGGTTTCTTCTCCCCTGGCTTTGTCGAACTACCTGTTTGAACTAAGTTAAAATTTTATTATTACAAAAGGAAATGAACCCAAGCAAATATTCCCTTTAAAACAGAATAAATATATCATATTAGTTTTTGCTATTGTCTCTTAAATGTATGGCTCTGCCCAGCTGGTCAGAGAATACTGTCAAATAATCACTCTCTTGCAAATAAGTTATTTTAGTAAGATTTTTGAGATATTTCAAAAAGACATTCACATTGCTGTCCAGCAAAGTTTAACATTTTCAATGGCCTTCATTCATAACATTCCTGCTGTTTCCAGAGACCAGAGTTATAAATGCAGAATGAATTATTCATATCCACTAATAACTAGGATAACAAAAAAACTGTAAATACTAATATAAATTAACTCTGTATCATAAGAGATTAAATCTGAAGTTGGAAAAACCTTCTGCTAAATAAAAAGTATACAAGTATTTTAATTTATATGTGTGCTTACTTGTTAGTTGTCCTATAACTGGTACACTTTCTTCTACTTCATCATATGAAGTTATTGTCACTACATACTCTGTTTCAGGTACAAGTTCTGACAATAAAGTTTCAGTGGTACTAGCTGCAAGGGTAAATTCTTTAGTAGGCCCATCTGTAAATACAAAAAGGAAAAATATGAATGCAACAAAATATTTAATAAATGGACTGGTATTGCTTTCACTTGTTACAATTATATTTAATACTTGTTTGAAAATTCAAGATTTTTCTAGATTAAAGTATAGTAGAATATCAAACCAAAAATCTTTCATTGCTTTTAGACACTAATGGTAGATAACAGTTTTATAAATGAGACATAAAGCAGAAAAAAAAAGAATTTTTTAAATTATGCATTGGAGGAGAATGGAGAGAAAGAAATAGATGAAAATAAACTCAAGGAAAACAAACCCCGTAGATTAAGACCAGCCCCTAGTGGGAAACAGTCTGTGTGGAAGCAGTGCATCTTCCATACTCAAATAAGTGCATGCCTTAATAGGTAACTTTGACCTCTACATCGACTTCAGTAGGTATCAAATATTTCAAGGTCCAGTATAGTAGGTGTTTACTCATATTTTGGCAGTCATGTACTCCCTTCTAGATTCTGTTAATTCTCAATTCAATCAGGAAACATGGTGGTTCCTGGGAATAACATGCCTGATAATATTTTTAATTACATTGTTTTCATCAAAATATAAATAATTAGGAAAGATAACAGGTGCAACCAACTGCTGAAAAATGCTCTTGGTTTACAGGTGGAACATCAAAACCAACCAGGACCTCTAGACAACATCAAGACACTCAGACTCCGCCGGGTTGAGTAGCCTCAGTGCCAGTTTTGGAGATGTTGGGAGTCAGTAATTCCCAACATCTGGAAACTAGACGGACCCTGTTTGAACTGATTTTCTGCTTTGGAATGAATGAGTTAACTGCAAATATATTTGGGGAGAAAAGATTCAAAGAAGAAAAAAGTAAATTTTTGACCATTTTTTAAGTTTTTAAATCATCTTTTAAAAAAAGTTTTGTTTCCTGGTAAATCAATATGTAAAATCCTAGTATTTTTAAAGGCGAAAAGATAAATAAGCACAGTTCTAGTGATAAGTTATGTTGACATCATCCACCTCTATTGTCAGCCAGTCAAGACTTCCTACCATTTAGCCAATGTTAGTGGAAATGGTTATTTTCCCATTTTATTTTGGAACTAAAAATTAATCAACAGAGATTGGTTCTCCACATTTTAGCAACATTATTAACACTAAAGACAATGTTTGAGAACAGCCCAAATGAGTTTTGTCTTGTTTTGTTTTCCAAGGATCCAGCCTAGTATCTATAGAATCCATCTAGCCGAAGTAAATTCTTATCTGTCATCATGGTTGTTTACCATTATCACAGAATGATGTTTCCTGGATACTGAAATGTGTAGGACACTGGGTAAGGTGTAACAACTTACTTCATCACCTGACACTTTAAATGTTGAAAAGATTAAGTATTCAAGAAGAATGCCAAGGAATGAGGATTCGATTTTATAAGATCAAAGATTGCTAACAATATTCTGATCAGGTAAAAATAGAGTCCACTTTTAATAATAACAGCTTAGCACGGCAAACCATGTTAAACTCAATAACATTAAAATATGATAGTCGATACTAGGCTGGAAATCTGAAACCTGAGTTCAGCAAATGTCTGGTGAGATGGATTAAATCCCTCAGGCTTCCTAAAGCTCCGCTTCTTCAAGACGAAATGGGAAAAGGGATGGAGATTGAATCATAGCATCTTGATGCTTCTGTTCTAAAACCCCACAGTCTCAAAACTTACCTGTTGTAGGGTCCACCGTTATTCTGTAACCCACAATTGGATCAACTGGTTTTGCCCATGACATATGAACAGTATTTTCATCTATAATTTTAAAATTCAAGTCTGAAGGTGGGTCAACTGCAAAAGAGAGAGTTTATATTAGTTAAAGTTTCAATGACACAAAATGGTCAACTTAATTAATAAAGAATTGTGTTGAGCAAAGCTTTCTAAAATTGTCTTTGCATAAATTTGTTTCCAACAAATATAAAAGATATGTTGTTGGATAAGAATAAAACTAAAAGCTGACAAAACATCAGAGAATATACGTATTACAGAAGACAGCACAAAACATTTTTGATTCTTGAGTTGCTAGGTCATTCAAGAATGGCCAGCAAAATCAAGCATAATAGAAACATATTTGGATACAAGTACATACAAGTACAATGAAACCACAGATAATAACCACATATGCAAACAATTCACATAACAATTAAAGGAATTTCAATACATGCTGAGTGCATTTTGAACAAGCATGCCAAATCACAACCTGCTAACAACCAGAGAAGTTAATTCAAAACATTGACATAATATGTTTTTCCCATAATATGGACAAGAATCAGTGATGGTTTTGGTTCATTCTCTGCATTTTTTGCCTTGTAATTATTCATTGTTATTTGATAAATCTAAATATATGGCAGAGATGAAAAACATATTTTCATGAAAATGAGAAATCATGGGAAACAATTATATCTGACAAGGAAATATACATTTAAATGTATATTCATATTCATAGGAAAGTATTCAAAAATAATAAATGATGCTAATAATTTATAAGTTTATAAATCATGATATTCAAAAGTTTATAAAACTAATATTCTGCCTGTTTACACCAACTTGCTGAATGTTCCAGGGTGTAAACCAACACTACTATTTCCTTTGCAGCAGGTATACTCCATACTAGAAAGGGCATTTTAGATTAAAATGCCAGTATGGTCCTTTACAAAACAATGGTTAATTATGAAAAGACAACATCAATGTATATTTATGGACATTTATTTACAGAACTTAAAGAAAACAGCGAAGAAGGATCAGTGATCTGAAGACATGACTGCGCATAAAAACTTGGAAAAGTCAATGACAGGAATAACTAAAAAAGTAGAGAAAGAAATAGTTTACATACAAAACTATACAGCATCATGCATGTGTCAATGAAATGTTGACTTGTTTTTAGTTTCCCACAAGGAACAAAAGCCTCCATGTACAGTAGTCATTACACAAAGACATTTCCTAAATATTTTATAATGATATTCTCTCTACAATGTTCATGCCTCCTCATGCAGCATTGTACTGACTCACTGTCAGTGCATGGTCGATGAATTAAAAATTATTACTCTTGAAACAGGTCAACAAATTAAGATGACTTTCAGCCACATTCTTCTTAAAATGTTTTAGTCCGAAAGTATTCCTTGTGAGTCAGAATTTTTGCAACTGTTTTGAGAGATTATAACCTCCTTTTAGGTTTTTACGAAGGTCAATTACAATACGGTAGTAGCGTTGAGACATGAGTCACAGAATTTAACTGGGGTTAAAGATTTATGTAATATTAATAACACATTTTAATGGAAATAATTAAGCAAACGTTTGCTTTAATGGACTGCTGCCTCCAACTATAGGAGATGGCTTTTTATTTTTATTGGATACACTAGTATTGGAATGAATGTTATATTCTTACTATCCATACACAGGCAGTGAGATTAGACTATTAATCTACATGCATAATTTAATTACTCAACATTCTTCTCTCTGTAATCATATTTTGACGTTTAGCTGTACTCATCACTTAGTATAACATGCATGCAACAGATGTTAGGACAACGGGTATTAAGAATATCATTATAAAATATTGTTCCAATAGCAATGGCTCAGGACAAATTTAATGCAAAGGCAGACACAACCGGCCTGAGCATGCTTTAAAAAAAAATCAGTACATGGAAAAACAGTACCACCAACCTTGGAAGGAAAATGACCTGAAGCAGCGGACATTAGGTTAAAACTGCTGAAGGACAGCAGCGGCCCCCCTTGTTGATTTCCAAATGACCAGGAGTCCAGATAAACTGAAAAACTGACTGTGGGAAAAAGTCTTTAACATTTCAGAGGATCTTGAGGTGTTCATAGAAACTGTGGTATGTGGGAATCAAAGTACGAATGAGTGGCCAACCCGCCCGGGTACAACAGAGCGCACACTTCACTTTTCTTCTTGCCGATTTTATCATATGTACAGCTTTTCAGCCTTGCCATTCTATTTACACATTTGTTTGTTTGTTTCATGAAAAAATAATAATAAAGCAGATGTGAGTGTATGACCCGTGTCAACATAAATCAATGCTAAAAATGTACTTTATTAATTTTGAAAATATTTTCTTTACAAATAAAAATAATTCATAAACACCATCACATCATCACAAACAGAGTCTAGCTGTTCCCTAAAACAATGCTGATGCTAGAAATTTTCAGTTATGCACTAGTTGCATATTGATTATAATTGCAAAGAGAGCCATAGCTGCACAGGATGAGAATCTGAACCAAGAGAAACAGAAAGAAAATTATAAATTAATAGCAATCTTACATATATTCACAAAAGCTGAATGCCGATAGTGAAGAGATTAAAATTTTAAGGATTTTTACTCTCATAGTTTAAGTTCATATTTATGAATAATGTTTTTTGTTATCAAAACACTATGCTATGAAAGGCTCATTCTGATGAGATTTTTGTTACATAAACTGGCAGGATTTGGGATGTTTTACGAATGATCATAATAGCTGACATTTGTTGAGTGTCCTCTATAACAGGCGGAGAGCTAGTCGCTGTGTTGTTGCTTTTTTTCCTTATAAGAACCCAATGATGGACCTTATTATCACTGCTTTATGGATAAACAAGTGAAATTCAGAGAGATTAACGCAGCCAATAGGCAACAACACTTGGATTCCATGGTCTGACTATAAAACATACAGTTTTCTACTGTACTAGATTAAATGCAAAGTAGAAGAAATATTTCCATCAAAAATTAACTTTAGAAAAAACAATATTTATATGTAGTAGCTTTTAAACCATTTAACCCTGAGGCTGCAATTTTTTGAATTTTTGCAATCAGACCTTGACAATGAGCTTGAGCATTAAAATATAAAGAACTTCCACATGCTTAGCATTCCGATAATGGAACACTAGGCATAAATATACATATTTTAAAATACCCATATATATTTGTAAATATAAACAATATTTATATATAGTTTATCTGTATATATGCAAACATGTATAATTATATGTATGTGTATTATACATATTACATGTGTAATATATATGTACTGTTATTACCTATTACATATTATTATACATATATACATAAATATGTGGTATTCAGGTATCTCCAGATATAGATGAAATTTCATATATTAACTTTATACACTTGTTCAAGCAATTTAAAATTAAAGTGTCTGATTTGATATATAACTTTTTAAAACATTTTTTAATAGGGCACCCAAGAAGGGGCTATGTCCAAGAAATTATCACTCACTGCAGAGATGAATGAACGGAAGGATGGCTAGACGGGTGGGAAAATGGATGAGAGGGAGTAAAAGAGTTAATAAGTTTTCGTAAGTACATATAATGTACTATAGATAAATCAAAGCTAAGAACACAACTAAAATATCTTGATGAACTAGTAAAATCTTGAGTTTGATATCTCTGATAACAACACTGGAAAGGATACTATCTTAATAATAGAAATCTTTACAAGTATGCAACATGTGATGAGTTAACTATATTCTATAGACATTAATTTATGTTTGCCATGCAAAATTAGCATAAATTTAATAACCTAGGCCATGACATAGAAATTGATTTAATTTGTATTTTCAATGTATCATAAATAACCAGTTGAAAAGATAATATTTTAGAATAAGCTACAGATTATTTTGCACACATTACAAAATGTCCTCTCATTAAACTTCCAGGATCAACCAGTCATCAAGCACAAAGAAAGCACAGTGTAACGAAACCAGCACTAAACTAGGACTAGAAGACTGGGGTCCTGTCTGTTTTTTATATTTAAGTAACTACATTAGTTGATCAAGTGATTCAGCCTCTCTGGGCCTCATTTTCTCATTTGGAAAATGAGATAAGTAGAATAGATCTCTATGTTAGCCTCTGGTTTGAAATTTCTGTTATAACACAATTTAGACATAGGATTATAGAAATATACATAAATTAATATCTTAACGCAGACACAAGACAAAGCTATGGCCTCGACTCACTAATGAAATGATAATATTCAATTTTCATTATATATTATAAACTATAAATCAGATTAACCAAAATGAAAACTCTGTTTTTCACAAAACTTGTGTTCATCTCAAAGTCTAGATTATTAGGAAAGTGACCAATTCTCAGGGAATACTGGCCATTAACTTTTAAATGCAAAGTGTTAAATTTTCTACAGAATAATTAATATACTGTATGATACATGAACCAAAAATAATTCATACATTCTAGGCCACTCGGAGCACTGGCCAAGTGATATGGTTGATAAAGTCTATGCAGTGGCTAAAAATTATAAATACTGAAGCGAAAAAACAATCGTTTCCACTCATTTCTATAGGATAAGATAACATAGTATGAAAAATATAGCTCCTCATACAAATAGGCAGAAGAAAATCAAGACAAAAATATTACCACTATAAAAAAGAAGAAATGCAAAAAGTGAATACCAAAATCTTTTAATTAATATTTTCAAAAAGGTATTGAGTTTTTAACATATAAAACATTAATTTCACAGAAAATAGTGAAAAAATAGTACAGACATAACAGTACAAGTATGAGTCATGAAAGGAAAAGAAATGTAACTGTGGCTACTTTAGGACAAAGATTAAAATGGCTCTATATTAAAATAGAGTCCCGAGTTGACATTTTGAAATCCCCCAAACAGAAATATTTCAAAGAAATTCTGTTTCCAATCCACTGTCCCCAGAAAGGCTTTGGCCACAAATTTTGTTAGTCCTTTGAAGGCTCCTGGCTCCACTTAGTAGTCAACACCAGAGCTGTGCTGTCCAGCACAGGAGCAACCAGACATGTGTGGCTATCAAGCTCTTGAAACGTGGCCAGTCCAAAATAAACTGTGCTGCCTGTAATCCCAGCATTCTGGGAGGCTGAGGCAGGTGAATCACTTGAGACCAGGGGTTTGAGACAAGCCTGGCTAATTAGCATGGTGAAATCGTGTCTCTACTAAAAACACAAAAATTAACCGGGTGTGGAGGCAAACCCCCGTAGTACCAGCTACTTAGGAGGCTAAGGCATGGGAATCACTTGAACCCAGGAAGCAGAGGCTGCAGTGAGCCAAGATGGAGCCACTACACTCCAGACAGGGCAACAGAGCAAGACTCTGTCTCAGAAAAAATAAAAATAATTTTTAAAATGAACTGTGATGCAAGTTTAAAATACACACCCAATGTCAAAGACTTAGTACAAAAAAATGCCAAATATCTCACTAATAATTTTTATATTAGCTCCATGATGAAATAATATTAGGTTAAATAAAATACGTTACAAAATTTAATTTCTCCTATTTTATTTCCATTTTGAATGTGGCTACTAAAAAAAAAAATTTTAGGTTGTATATGTGGCTTACATTTGTGGCTCACACCATATTTCTATTTGACAATGCCAAGCTAGAGAATAAGGCCAAAAAAAATTCTATTAAAATATAATTATTAAATACTAACTTAAGGAGATGGGGCACAAAAAAAGACACAGTTTAAGAAAGCAAAAACAAAAAGAAGAAAGAGCTGTACCACATGGAAATAAACACAAATTTAAAAGATAAATATAATAAGGAAATAATCAGAAATGTAGATAGTAAACTGTTATTATTATTATTATTTTTGACAGTTTCTCTCTTGTTGCCCAGGCTGAAGTGCAATGAAGATCTCACGGCAACCTCTCCCTCCCAGGTTCAAGCAATTCTCCTGCCTCAGTTTCTTGAGTAGCTGGGATCACAGGCATGCGCCACCACGCCCAGCTAATTTTTTGTATTTCTAGTAGAGACAGGGTTTCTCTATGTTGGTCAGGCCGGTCTTGAACTCCTGACCTCAGGTGATCCACATGCCTTGGACTCCCAAAGTGCTGGGATTACAGGCATGAGCCACCCTGCCTGGTCGGTAAACTGTTCTTTTTAACTGCGCTTTGCTAACCAGCCAATACCTAATTCAGAATCAATTTTTTCCACTTACATCATTTCCAGCCTAATTCTTTTTCTAAGAATTCTCAACCCTTTCTGATTTTCAAATAACTATTTCTTAATGAGCAATAAATGGGCCACTTCAGTGAATTATCTAAAAATATCTGTAGTAGGCCCTCCAGTAGTTCCTCAAATAAAATTCCTTCCTAACAACGACACAGAAACGAACATTCAAAGCAACCTCATCTGAATATTACTTCACAGAGGCCACTCTGAAAAGCCTCTACATTCATGAAACATTAATCATCTAAGAAGAGTCAGCAAGTTTCTGTCACTTTTCTAAACATGCCATACATTTTGGAAACATTCTGCTTCCCCTATTTTTTTTTTTTTACCTGTAGTCTTGAAGTAGAAAATCGAATACTATAGAAACCTTGAAAACCTCAGAATCATCACGCAAACAACCATACTTTCTCACAGCCTCTAAAAAAGCACAACTCAACCTAGAACTTCCACAGCTGTCACTCGCAGAGGTGTTCTTTTCCCCTCCCTTAACTTCATCAGGGGTTCTTTATTGAAAAAAAAAAAAAAAAGATATATTTTATGGCAGTACCCCATTTACGTTGCAGAATACGAAAACTAATTTGTCAGGTCTCCAGTGACAACTGAGGGACCACAGAAGCCGCCATGGAGTTGACATGCGGAAATGGCTTGTTTAATGAACACTGAGAAATTAAGACATCAAGTGCACACAACAAGTAAAACTGGGTGCGACATCTAACAAAAGCTCTCCGTTTTATATAGGCGGGACCACACGACCCCGTTTTGGAGAGCCATCTCGGAGGCCCCCGCCCGCTCTCCCGGGGGCAGGCAGGAGGCAGCCTGGGCAGGACGCTGGAGACGGTGCCCGGCAACTCCGGCGCGCTCGCTTCCCGGGCTGGAAACCTTGGCCCAGGCTCAACCTGTCTGAGCCGGGCCAGTCCAGGCCACGCGCCTTGGAGCGCTGCGAACCACACAGGGACAGCCGCGGTCCTAGGTCACGCGAACACCCGGGGTCCCGGGTCTCCGCTTGCCTGCCATCCTCCCGAGGCGGCTTGGCTGCTGGCTCACACGCCCGCACCGCCCGCCCCGCCGACTGAGCTCCCAAACAAAGCACGCAGCGGCGCAGAGCCAGCGCTGTTTCAGTCTTTTATTGTGTTCTGTCACTGAGGTCGCAGCCCCGAGCCAGGTGGTCGGTTACCCGCCAAGCGTGCAAGCGCGCCCGCTCCTCCGGGGCTCCTGGGTGCCCCACCCGAGGTGTGCTGTGGGTAGAGCTGGGTAGAGCCGTCGCCCCCTCCTGGACGGCTGGTCCTCTCAGAAGGCGGCAGTGCAGGCGGCAGTGTGGACAGCACACCGCAGAGACAAGCTCAAGGAGACCACACAGCACTGCACGGAACGCGTTAAGCAGAGCACAAAAGAGCTGGACCTGAGAGCTGGGAAATGGACAAACCACAGGAGACAGGGGCGTTTCTCTGGAGGAGAGAAACCACCAGAGAAAGCACGAGGCGCAGGGAAAACAGTGCAAGCAACAGAAGCAAGAAAGATGTGTTTTTTCCTTTCTCGAATTTTGCATTGTCACTCGCTGGGGGAAAGAGAGCCTTTTACCTTCAGCCTCAATGGAAGACAGGAGCAGGGCCGCGCCCAGGGCGGCAAGCGCTGGGGGAAGCCTGGTCCGCATCCTCGGCCCCCGAGCTCACAGCGGCATGAAGCGATCTGCGGGAGGAAGCAGTGACCACATCAGAACTGGGTCTGGGCAGGCCTTGAACCAGCTTAGAACTGGAGCCTGGACCTCGTCCAGAACCCAACCAGATCTGCCTTAATAACCACAGGGCCTACCCCAGCTCATAATGGGCCTATTGTGGAGCAGTGGAAGTCAAGTTGTCTGCAGAAGTTTCATCAAAGCCCTAGGAAGAAGTCCACGTTTAAAAAGGGTCCTGTTCTCCTGCAGACTGGCCCTGCTTAGCATGCCGGGTGAAGGCCTTGCCAGCCCCCACATGACTTCATCCTGCCTGGGTAATGGCTAATTCAGAGGTCATTTTATCCCTGACTCAACTAAATATCTCTTCCAGCTGGGGATTTTATTTGGCTGCTTTTTCCTAGCTGCTGAACTCTTCAGGTAACTGTACTTGAGTGGTCTCAGGGTAGTTTGGAAAAGTATAAAAAACCTTTTTAATTCTCTTTTTTCTTCATTTTGTTCTGCTTTCAAATATGCAGCTCTTTAAGATCTGAAATGGATTAC
The DNA here is from genome assembly GCA_004027715.1 of Plecturocebus donacophilus. NCBI lineage: Eukaryota > Metazoa > Chordata > Mammalia > Primates > Pitheciidae > Plecturocebus > Plecturocebus donacophilus. Next base: position 25,282 of record PVKP010005874.1, read on the forward strand.
GCAGAAATATGTAAGGACCAGCTGAAACCTGACCCTCCTACTGTGTTGTTTTCACATCTGATAAATCCTTTACCCGAGATGAGGGGAAGCATCTCCAAAATACATGATAACAAAAAGACAGCAAAATGGAAGACGCAAGACAGCCCTGTCTGTTTTTCCCAGGTGTTTTGAAATAAAAATTATCAATAATAATCTTTATATTTAACGGTTTATTTAAGCTGGAAGATTATAAGTATATATGCCCCAGAGGAGAATATGTTCTGTTCTGATCTTTCCTGATTCTGTAATTACATTATTAATTCCTTAAAGACAAAGAATCTTAAATCTTTGCGGTTTCCCAGCACGCAGTAGGTGTTTAAGCCATGTCTACAGAATGGAATCTCCTAAAATAGTCTAAGGTTCAACCCAAAGACAAAAGCTACTATCAAGGAACTGGACTGGGAAGCTGCCAGTGGCAAAACATAAAAAGAGTTGACTCTGGGGTACATAAATTATTGTAAGGCAACAGCCTAGGCCTCAGTAAAAATGGAGGGGGGTAGGAGACTGTCCTACTTGGGAATGCAAAACTGAGCCAAAGGTTGAGGCCTCTTTGAGAAAAGAAACTGACAGTCTCCAACGATGACTTTCCAAATTATTGGCACAAAGCATCAGGGCAGCTTTCCTCAGCCTGAGTGTAAATTGCATTTTAAATGTCTGATGAGCAGGCGTGCCAAATTGCCCGGAGCTCCTTTTTATGAAGCCAAGATTAAAATGTTGGCACTGCCCTAGGTATCTAAGGGGTCTAGCAATTTCTTTCTTCCTAATTAACAACTGTTTGATATTTCTAACCCTCTTCTACATCCATGAAAAGCAAGAGGTGACACTGGCCCATTGTTTCAGTCATCTGGCCTTAACTTTGCTATAATAATTTCCAACTCAGTTGGCAGTCGTGCTTGCAAAAAGTTAAAGGCGGACAATCGACCCACCGAAAAGCTGTGTGCAGATTTCTTTTTCTTTTAACAGCTGAACTCAACAAAAACCTGAGTGGAAACACTTTTGCTGGGTCTCGATCGCCACCTATCGGTTTTCCGGCTCAGAGGCAAGAATGAATCATCTCGCTCCGGGATATCGGAACGCAGTTAGCTCCGCTAGCCCGTCAAGCATCCTGTCCACATATGTTTAAAAAAAGAAAACGTTTTCTCTCCTTTTTAGCCGGAACATTCATTTGAATGCTTAGCAACAGTTCACTGAGCATTCTCAGACATAAATATCTGAAAGCGGCCGCCCCTACGTGGCAGCGAGGATTCCCTCACTTCACCTCCATGAATAAAAGCGAGTCCACTGGGGTGGGAGTGGGGGCTAAGGGAACTCGTCCCCTCTGCCAACTCGCCCCCTCCCGGTTCCCCGCTGGAAGAAGCCAATTCCTTAACTCCCGCATCAAGTTAAAAAGAAAATCACACACACACACTCCGCGTGCGCGTCGCCTACTTCTTCTCCTACCCACCACGACCTTGGCATTAGCCGAAGGAGAGCTTAATGTTTATTTCCTTTTCTGCCCCGTCCCTCCCCAGCATTCATTAGAAGCCTGCGGAGTCCGAGTCCTGAGTCTCCCCGGCCCACAGTCCCGGGGAGCCCTGAACTGGTCACTGGAGGGCTCCAGAGGACGCCCGCTTGGGGGGTACCTGCCCCGCTCAGTGAACGAGCCCCCCAAGTCTAGGATTTGAGTGGAAAACCTCCGCGGGGATCTCACAGACCCCGAATAGGGCCTCCACCAAAGCGTTCGGGAGGGAGTCGGAGAGGGGGCTTTCTCCAGAAGCTGGGGAAAGTCCGCCAAGAACCAGTCCCCTAGTGCTGGCCTAACCCACCGTCTCGGATGCTCCGAAAGGTAAGGGAGGAAGAAGCCAGAACACTCAACCAGGAATCTGCCTCGAGAGGCCACACGCACCCGCGCAGCCTCGACGAGCTGCAGAGCACTCAGCGGGCTCTCCGAAGAATGCCGCACCGTGCGTCACCAAAATACCTTCCGGGCGCCCCCGCCGCGCGCCTGCCCTCCCGGACAGCGCCACCGCCGCGAGATCAGCAGCGCCCGCAGCGCCAGAACCCGGCGCGCCCTCCATTGAAATCCACACTATCTACGGATGGAACTCCTCTAAGCACGGAAACCCTGAACCGGATGCTTTGCGCGCGCACGGCCTTGCTCAGCTCTTAAGAAAAGCAGCATTCCCCGCTCTCTCGAAAACCCGAAGAACCACAAAATCCCTGCATACGAGGCGAAGCGCAAGCCCATCTACACTACTCGAAGTCCAAAGCGTCCTTGCCCAGGACTCTTCACCGCTCCCGGGAAGGTGCTAGCTGGACTCCCATGGTTTCCCCACGGTGCTGTTTGTAATGATGGGTTGGGGGAAAGGGCGCGGAAACCAGACTGACCCGAGGCGGCGGCGACAGCGGCTTCCCGGCGTCGGAGCAGCTGGCGCTCCGCGTGGCCCCCGCGCGCCCCGGGATAAGCGCGGCGCTCGGAGCACCTGGCGGCCGCCGAGGCGTGGGCGGCGGCGGGGAAGTCCGGGAGGAGGCGGAGGGCGGCGGAGGGCGGCGGGAGGAGCGGCGGGACGCGTGGACACCGCCCGAGCCTGCAGCTGCCGGCGCGCGGACGCGTCGGGGCGGTTCGCCTTCGCCAAGTGGGAGAGACTCCGCGCCGCGGGCTACTTAATAGAGGGCTGTTCCGGCGCTCAGTTTACTCGGTTACGAAACGCCTGAGAAGGTGGACGGCTGCCACGGGGTGATGTATGCTCCTCCGGCGGTGGAGGAGGTCCGCTTTGGGGAACGTGTGCATACTTCGAGCATTCCTTCGGCGTGAGGTGGCGATCGCCGTGGTAGCAGCGCGCCGCCGGGGGCGGGGACCGCCGCAGCCCGTTCCCTGCCAAGGGAGGCCGCGCGCTCCGCCACTTGGGGCGGACCGGGAAGCTCAGGTTTCCCTATCCCTACGATTTCTTTAATGAATTTTTCTAAATTAAGAACAATGGGGAGGGGAGCGACTCCCATTTTCAGAAATACAAGGATGGGTAACCCATTCACCCTACTCCTGCCGCTCTCCAGCCTTCATCATCACCACCTCCACCTTCCTCCCCCTCTGTCCTGGGTGCACTTAAAACCGATTTACAGGATTTCCATTAACTAACTGTCTGTGAACGCGGCGCGCCTTCTGTCTTTTCCAATCTCCGAGCAGCGATTGGAAACCCGGACAGTCGCCCGCTCTGGGCTCGGTGGTGGGATGGCTTTCCCAGCCCTCTCTCGCTCCCCTGGTGCTTCTGGACGGAACTGGGAAGCTTAATTTGAGCCAAGAGAGGGAGAGGAAAGCTATGAGACCCAGGAGTCCTCAGAATAGGAAGCCGCTCGGGAACAAGTTCTATCCACGGTAGAAACTTCTCACCCGGATCGGAGCAAAACCTGGCCCCGGGCGGAGGCTTCGGACTGAAAGCTCTGCCCTTAAAACCTCGAGGGTCAAAGCGGCGAAGAGGAGTAAGTTTGAAACCCCAAAGCACCCCTCCACACACTACTGGAGAAGCCAAATAGAGGGCTGATGTTCGGCAAGCACGGCCGCCCGTTCTGACAGCCCCCTCCATCCTGACACCCTACCCCTTGTTCCTGGGCTGGGACTCTGGTACTCAGGGTTGCCTAATTGTACAAGGCACACGAGAGGAAACGACGAGCACTCACACCAAGAAATCAGCAAGATGCTTCTGGAGAGGTTCTGATCATGTCTGTCCTCAGTCAGTATAGGCCTTGCACCGTTTTGGCCTCCTGAAGCCCAGGGGTGACTCCTGTGGGGAGGGGCGGGGGGAGGAGCGTTGAACACCACAGGATCGGGGTGGGGCGCAGGGCCACCGAGGGGCTCTTCTCTGGACCTGACGCCCGCCACAGCAGAATCGGAGGGCATGGCCGCAGTGTAAACTTCTCTTCCCCATTGGCCATGACGTCTGCAAATTTGGCCTTCCCTCTCCACTAGGCGGGATAGCCTCCAAACTTGCCTTTAGGATGACAGGAACTTGTGGGGCGCTCCCCTTTCTGCACCTCTCCCCCCACACACGCTGCCTCCTGCAGGAGCCGGCGGAAGCCAGAGAGAAGAGAAGAGGGAGAGAATGAAGGCAAATGGGAATCAGCGCCTCTGCACATTCCCTCAGCACACAGCCCACTCGAAGTCCAGCCGGGCAGCTCGCACAAAGAGCCTACACAATGCGCAGGCTTTTCCCCTCCAAACCCTCACAACCCGGGTGTCTGACCAACCCCTAGTGCGTGAGCGCGTCCCAGGGATGGAACACCCGACCTCCTCGACGCGACACCCAATCCGGCTTGCAGCCACATTGCCCTGATACCAGTGAGCCCCACCTATCCACAGCCCTTCACTCGCCTCCCTCCAGCCCCGCCAGCACGCAGAGCGCAGGGAGCCCAGTCCAACCAGGCTCACAGACCGCGCGGGGATGCTGGCCGCCGCAGAGACGGAGCCTGAGAGCACAGAAGTCCCGGGGGCCGTGGTGCGGGTACAATAGGGCTGCGCCCTTGGCCTGAAACTCCAGGGAAGTCCCCGGGACAACCGCACCCCGTCCAGGAAGGGAAAAGCAAAGAAAAACTGCTACTCTGCACGCCAGTCCAAGCTGGCTGGTGTTTGCATTTCGGCCCAGATGTTCGTTCTCTCTCTCCTCTCTCTCTCTCTCTCTCTCTCTCTCCTCTCTCTCTCTCTCCCGTGTGTGTGTGTGTGTGTGTGTGTGTGTGTGTGTACACACGCATATGGGCGCACTTTCTTTCTATACTTGAATTTGTGTGTGTGTGTGATGGCGGTATTGTTGACTGAGAGCATGAAACTCGGAATGTTGATTTTCTGTTTGTCTGTTTAAAAAAGAGAACTCTTGTTGATTTGGCTCCCAGCTGCAAATACATCTATCAACCCCGGAATTGGGCAGTCACCCTCCGGGGATCCAAAGGCAGTCTCGGACTTTGTTTTCCTGCTGCTGGAGGCGGCGGACCGAGTGGAAGAGGCATCTGTCCCTGAGGGCGCGCACACGGCACTCTCCAGCCAGGAGCAGCGTGCTGCGGCCCCGCCTGGGCATCTTCTCTTGCTTGAGGCATTGTCGCTTACAGATGTAATGTATCTGAAAACAGCTGCTGCAAAGGAGTGTAGGTAACACAAACCACCACCTGCAAACGCCCTCTCTAGCTCAACAAAAAGGATCCTTAGGCAAAACTTCCAGAGTAGGCTGAGAGGAAGAGGAAGGGGCGGACTCCCGGGTTGGAGACTACGCAGACTCCTCCACAAGCTAATTCAAGTACACTCATCCCCCGGGGACACGAGTGCAATTCAAACGTGTACACAGAGGCCCTCCGGGGCCTCCCAGCATGACGTTGGCGTTTTGCCCCTGGGGCCTTTACTCTAGACTCCTGGTATGGTAAACGGTAAAGAGCGCGTAACCCTCTTCCATCCTGCCCCTTTCAATGGTGCATCCAGTTCCTAACACCCTTTGGAATCCGTTGACATTCGCAGTAATTTGGTGGTATTTATTAACTGAGGAAGAGCCCGCTGGATTCATTCCGTTTGGTTGCTCCCTGTGGCTTTCATTCCGCAGGCGATATCACGGGATCTGCTTCCTACATTCTTCCTCGGCTGTGCTCACACCTCTTCACCCTCTGAGTCCTGGGCTCCCGGCGGTTCCGAGCCCTCAGATTTCTTGTCCGACAGCGCCATCTAGTGGTCAGCGCTAACCTGGCGTCGGAGGTCAAAGTTGCAGAACGTAGAGCTGGGAAGTTGTTGACAGGTTTACAAGTCTTGGGGTGAGTTGTAAAACAAGTTTCATTCATGTATTTGATTCTCAGGACTGAGAGGCGGCAGGATGGGAGCACGAGTCGGGAGAGGGGCATCAACTTTCTTCATGCTGTTTAATCAGCTGCCTACAGAAATTCTTGCCCCAAGGCTTCCAGGTTCTGCTTAAGTTTCTTCAAAGAAAGGGTGCGTTTACAAGGGGAGAGATACTGATTTCCGGAAGAAGTTAAGATTACACAACCCCTCTAACGTCTGTAATCTTAACTTCTTCAAAGGCAGTGGGGGCCTCTTCACTGATTTGTTTGAGGCCAACTTAGCTGGCATTCCTGGCAACAGGTGAGACAGTTTCTAGAATATTTCCATTATAGGTTCTCGCTGATTTGTGCAGAGAGAAGGGAAGACTTTGTCTGAACGTGTACTATTTCCCTATCTCTTACGGCTGGCCCCAGTGTGAGCTGTGAGGGTCTTGGGTGAAGAAAGCTCTCACAAGCCCCTTGGGATAAAAGGGTGCAGAGAGGAGATAGTGCACCAGCTGCTCTGATTCTCAAAGACAGAGAGACAGCCTGATCAGCAAGAGTCAAAAATGGTGTGTCTGAATCCTCTTCTTTCCATCCCTGTTGCAACTCAAGTCAACATACATTTAATGAGGACCGTCTATGTACAGTGCCAAGCTCAGAGTAGCTGATATAAAGATAAGTAAGACAAGGCCTTGCTCTCAAAACTCTATGAAGTAGCATCTGGGACACCTGCAACAACTTCACATGTGTGGCCTATTTAAATCTCCCAACATTGTGCCCTCAGAATGTTTTAACATTAAAAATGAAAAGCCACAGACAACCACCCTCTCTGCACTAGCAAAGCTTAGGAATCCTGAGACCAAACCAACCTGAAAGGAAGGAAGGAGACGTGCTGCATTCTTGCCTTCTTGACAGGTGCTGCTTCTTTACAAAGGACTTTGCAGGTAATTCACCCACACCACCTCACCTGTACCAAAATAACCTCCCCTAGCAGTGAACAAGCAACTTTGGAGCAGAAAGCAGAAACTGCATCAAATTTCTCCTACTATGCAAATTGGTAGCTCAAACCTCATATGACCTCAAAAAATTATAATTGCTTCAACCTAAAAACAACTGATGGTAAAAAAAAAAAAAAAAAAAAAAAAAAAAAAAAAAAAAAAAAAAAAAAAAAAAAAAAAAAAAAAAAAGTTGTGGTTGCACAGGAAGCTATGATGTTTCAAAAAATACTGTATCCACAAAAAATAACTTCTCAGGATAAATCATTTAAATTTAATAAGAGTCAAGTACTACTGGGAGTTGATTTTTCAGTTAGTTCTGACCTCCTTGAGCAAAAAGTAGAAGATAAAAGGAAATAAATTTACTTAAGAGCTAAGAAAACAAACCGCTACCACTTCTTCCTTTGTTTCTGTAAAATTCAATACTGTTTAAATCATACCACCACAGGCATCTTGGAATCTATTTGCTTTGGAACTATCAAAGTAGCATAAGGTGCAGAATTTCTAGTCAGGCCACAGTTGTGTGTGTCAGCAGTCAGTATGTGTATACTTAAATACACTTTCAGGTTGATGGAAAATGTGAAGAATCACAGGAATCCATTTTTCAAGATTTGGTCTTGGTTTTCAAACTAATTATCTAGTACGCTGAAATGCGATAATCATGAAATCATAGTCAAAAGATGTTTCATTGCTCTCAGTAGGAGCTCCTGTGTAGGGTGACCAGGTCTCCATTTGATGTCCTGACCAGGTCTCCATTTGATAACTCTTTTTTGTTGTTGTTGTTTTGTTTTGTTTTGTTTTAACGGAGTCTTATTCTGTTGCTCAGGTTGGAGTGCAGTGGCTCGATCTAGGCCCACTGCAACCTCTGCTTCCCGGGTTCAAGCGATTCTTGTGCCTCAGCCTCCTGATTATCTGGGATCACAGGTGCACACCACCATGGCTGGCTAATTTTTGTATTTTTAGTAGAGAGGGGGTTTCACCATGTTTGCCAGGCTGGTCTTGAACTCCCGATCTCAAGTGATCCGCCCACCTCGGCCTTTCAAAGTGCTGGGATTACAGGCATGAGCCGCCACACCCAGCCTGATAACTCATTTTTATATATTTACGAATTCATTCACCTACATGTATAGATTACTGACACCCAGATTTTTAAAGCAGACAAGAACCAAGATTTTGGAATGCTCCTAAAGCTAGTGTGGATGCGCCCTCTGGTGGAGGAGAGCAAAAGGATGACTGTTACCTGATCAGACTCACTAAATCATTTTTACCCTGAACATTCATTCTGCAAATGCTATTACTGTAGTCATAAAGTTCACTAGGAATTGTGAGAGGTTTTTTTTGTAAAGGCAAACCAAAGGAAGTCCTGCCCATACGAAACTTAAATATAGTAATGAAGACCAGAAATAAACATATGTGAAAGCCAAATATGACTCAAGAGAAGTTTGGAGACAGTGTGTAACTAAAAGCTGAAAGATCAATGTGAAAAATGATTTTGGGAAAAACAGACAGATAGAGGAACAAGATAAATGACATCACAGGAAGCAATCAGTTCAACGCAGAACGTGCAAAATTCCAAGGGATAATCTACAAGATTTATCCTGAACCAGTTCCTCTACAAATCAATGACAAGAAAAATGCGGAGAAAAAAATACGTTGTAATGATAACAATTAGGAGCTAAAACAACCAAGTAATAATAATAATAGTTGTCAATAAGTATGAAGGATCTGAGATTTTATCCAACTTGCAAGCTAACAAGTTAACCTATTGTAGTTTCATGGTGCTGACAGAACACACAAGGAGTCAAAAACAAGGGACTGTATTGCTCACAATAATAGCAGCCAGTAGCCAGTGTCATCATTCACAGCAGTTCCTCAAGCCCCAGTTCCTACAGAAAAGCCAGGTGACCCTTGCACATGCAGTGGGTTGCATTATAGGAATGGAATCTGAGCTTGGGATCTTTTATGAGGGTAATAAGGCTGCCTGGCCTTTGCCCTAGATGAACACATTATTTTTGTTACACTGGATGGTAAACAAACTTGCCCTTTGCTCTGGAGACCAAAATGATCACTGTCTTCCAAAGCTGTTTAGTATGCAAACACCCTTGAAGAGATCATCTAGAGTACTGGCAGCCAGCACCTCTGCCCAGCAGACATGCAATAACATGAGAGACTCGTGGAGAAATCTCTCCCAACAATAAGAATTGTTAAAAGTTCATGGGAGGGAGAAAGCACTATATGCTGAAGTGATCCCTGAAGAATTTCTGGAGAAGGAAGACTTTCAAGGGCTATGAGTGATCATTCTAAGCACAAAGTTCAAAATGAGAACTTGAAAAAATAGCAAAGAGCAGGAAATGTGTTGGGCAATAAATAAAGTATAAGTTTTAGCAGAATGTTTTTGAATAAAACCGGAATAATAATGGGGCTTAAAAGTGGCTGAGAATCTGGAATTTATTCCTCTCAATATAGAAATAACTATAATTTACAGACCACCAACTGTATTTCTGATACTATACAAAGCATTTAATATATGTCAGTCCATGAAATTTAATTTTTATCTCTGTACTACAGATAAAGAATCTCATGAGGTAAGTCCAATCTGGCAACACAGCTCATGGTAAGTTGCTGGGAAGAGCAGGCAAGCAAGGAGACTGGGGCAGGGAGCACCAGAACCCAAGGAAGAGACACTGAGAGTCTCTGTATGTGCTCACAGCAGCAGCATGCAAAGAGAAAGCTGGCTGGTGTTAGGAAGTACAGGTGAGACAATATCTTAAGATGATGGAGCAAAGCCAGGTGACTGAATGAATGATGATGGCGCTGTGGGGAGAATTAGCGAAGTGAGGCAGATGAGCCAGTTATAGGGGGACATGACAAAAATGGCTTTAGATGTACCTTATAGATGATCAAAATCCTTGATTTTTTTTCCTAGTAAAGTTTATTGGTGGCTCTCTGCTATATTAATACAATTTGAATAGTATCTCTGTTTCTAATACAGATTTTTTTGAGGGATATACTCTTTTTATAGGAAATTGCAAACAGTGAAAAACTACTAAAAAGACATATTTGCACCTGTGCAACAGGCAGAGTTATTCACAGGGAAAGCCATGGCATGTCATTTATTGGCTCTCCAGCAAGCTTGTCACGGGTGGCTGAATGCATAACACTGCATGTGATACACAAAGCATCTGGGAAATGCTTAAACAATTTTCTCCAGCCTCCCTTTATCTGCTGCTCAAGTGTTAGGCTCATCAAGACTATGGGGCATAAAGTCCTCAAGTGTTAGACTCATCAAGACTATGGGGCATAAAGTCCTCACTCATTGTTTAAACTGAGAAAATTGTTTCAAACTCTTACACAAGGTCTACTTAAAAAAAAAAAGTAGTTGGTAGTTGTACTTATTGAATAACTTATTTTCTTGTATTTTTGTTTTTTTTCTTGATAGCAAGAGCTTTAAAACAAAACCACTAACGGCCCTCAAAATACAAGTTCCTGATCTCTGATTTAGGAACATATAAGGCCATGTTCACATCAGGGAAGTTGAGTTAGAAAACCAAGTATCGAGGATCGAGTTTGTTTTAATTAACATTTTTTGAAATGAACTCTGGCGCCTTTATTACTGCTTATGAAAATGAAGTTGAAATGACTCATCTTGTACTTTCCAGCAGTGGCTAATACTCATTCTGATTTTTTACCCTGGAGCTAAAGTGAGGGTCTTGACAAATAATGGGTTTTCCCCAATGGCTGTTGTGTGGGTCCTGCAGTGCCTCAGTAATATTCCTTCCACCTCTGCTGCACCCACTGTGAGGCCACTGTGTGGCTTGGGGTGGCGCTGACAGGTCTTAAGCCAGACTGCACAAACAAAAATCACTAGAGGAGACAGAACATCTGAACTCATGTGTGAGGGCAGCCCTCAGACACACATTAGTCTAAGCCTAGTCACCCAGAAGAGCCAGAGGATTCCTCTGTTCACAGAACTGGCAGATAAGGAGGACTAATCAGTCACTTGTAGGACACACAGGTTCCCATATCAGTGGTTCAAGTGAGTGTTTGTGGGTTTAGCCTAGCCAATAGCAGTTAGGAAAATTATTCTGAGGAAACCTGCAAACTAAGAGGAAAAGTTGACAGGCCAGGGTCATAGAGCCAGTGTGAAACCCAGGCCCGTCTCCTTCCCAAACCTCCACCCTCTGCACTGCCCTGTCTCACCTGGGAGGATCTAGCCATTGCTGTCATTGACTTTCGAGTTTATTTATTTATTTGAGGTGGACTCTGGCTATGTCACCCAGGCTGGAGTGCGGCACCATCTCAGCTCACTGCCACCTCCGCCTCCCAATTTAAACGATTCTGCTGCCTCAGCCTCCCAAGTAGCTTGGATTACAGGTGTGCACCACCAAGCCTGGCTGATGTTTGTATTTTTAATAGAGACGGGATTTTGCCATGTTAACCAGGCTGGTCTTGAATTCCTGACCTCGAGTGATCCGCCATCCCTGGCCTCCCAAAGTGCTGGGATTACAGGCATGAGCCACCACAACTGGCCTGACTTTAAAGTTAAAATCAGACAGAAACATGGTACAGTTTCATTTGCCAATGAACACTCAAGATGCTATTTCTTTCTTCTTACCAAAACTGATGCTAAAATATATATCCAAAGATGAGAACATTTTGCTTTATTTCTTCTCAGAAAATACAGGTAATATTTTACTGTATTTATACTCAACAGATCAGTTGCATACTTATAAAGAAAGCGATGAAACTGTAATACACCTCATCTAATGATGATAGAAACCACAGTGACAGAACTGAAAAGGATCTTAGACATCCTGCAACCCACTCCCTTGTTTCACATTTGCAAAACCTGAGTAGTGACAGGAGTACAATCTAGATGCCAGCCGCCTGGCTGCTCTTCCTTCCACTATTCCAGACACCCCGTTCCTGGGCATGTCATGAATTCTGTAAAACATGTTAGAACTCATTACCTCCCTGTCTCAAGACTGAACTTAGAATAGAGCCATGGAAGGCTGCCACCTATCACAACATATCTGCATCTGCAGTCTTTCAAAGTTAAAGCGAAACAAAACTTGCTACAGTACGTGATGACATATGCCACTACATGTGCCTGGCCCACCCAGCACTCCCAGTACAGCTGACAGAGCTGCAAAGAAGACTGGATGCCTCAACATCATTAGTTCCTGCTTCAGAGGGAGGAAGAAGGGGAGGCTGCAACTCTGCCTATTACTTGGCAGCATCAGACCTGTGTCCACGGGGCAGTGAGTGCAGGGGAAAGGGCAGACCCAGAACAGTGGACTGCTGTCCTGTCACGGGCAATATCTGCTCACTTCCCAAGCCCATCTTTGCATATAAGAGAGCAGTCCCTCACTCACTTTTAATTGTCCCTCTCCTAAGATTGCCCACAATTGGCACTCTCCTTCATCAGCAGTTTCTGCTTCTAGTAACAGAAAACAGAAATAACAGGGACTAAAATACTCATGAGAAGCAACAGGTAGGCAGTCCAAAGCTGATCTAGTTTTATGAAGTCCTCAGACACCCAGGTTCCTTCTATCCTATTATTCCACATGAGGCCTCTATTTCAAGGTACCACATGGTCCAAAATGGCTGCACCTGCTTCAGACATGATGTGTGAATTTCAACCAGAGGAAGTAAAGAACAAAAAAAGGTAGGGGGAGAGTTACAAATGATGGTCTTTGCTGTCATTTGAGGAAGGTTCTCACAATCTGCTAGGGAGATGTTTGGAAATTTCTGGTCACCTATGTGTCCATCTAAAACTCTGAGGTACTGTTACTATGGAAGAAGGATAAAAGAATAATGACTCTACTACTAATAGATAGAAATACAATGGTAAACAACTGCAGTCTCCTGCACAAAGCAAAATGTTCAAAGTGCCAGGCAGGGGACAGATAAAATGATACTAATTCAGACTGATTGGCGAAAAGATAGTCTGACAGATTAAATGTGAATTATGCAATATAATGAAAGGAGTGCCACTTTATTCATTTTAAATGCTTACCAGAATTCAAAATGATCCTAACAAACGTTGTGTAGTAGAGGCATCAACATAAAGAATTACTCAAATGCGTATAGAGAATACTTGCTCAGCTTACATTGCTGATACATTAATAAATCCCTATAAAGCACCTAGAAACTGTCTAGTCAGTTCAGACTGCTGTAACAAAAACACCAGAGACTGGTGGCATCCAAGTTCATGGTGCCGGCAGGTTCAGGTGAGGGGACTCTTCCTTATTTGCAGATGGTTGTCTTCTTATATCCTCACATGGCAGAGACAGAGAGAGAGAAAGGAAGCAAGCTCTCTCATAAGTTTTACTTTTATTTTTTCATCTTTTTATTTGTTAGAGATGGAATCTTGCTATGTTGCCCAGGCTGAAGTGTGGTGGCTGTTCAGAGCCATGATCATAGTGCACAACAGCCATCAATCTCTTAAATGCACTAATCCCATTCATGAGGGCTCCACCCTCATAACCTAATTATCTCCCAAAAACCCATCTGGAAATATCATCACACTGGGGAATTCAACATAGGAATTTGGGAGGTAGGGGACACAAACATTCAACACATAGCAGGAACATGCTCCCTTTAATAAAGAAATGTGTTTATACTACCAGTTTGATTGATTGGGACTTTTTTTTCATGGATCCCTTTCTTCAGCAAATAGTGATTGGTCACCTTTTGTGGACTGCTGTACTGGGCACTTTGTAGCTAAAAAGCAAGCCAACCCATGCCCTAGTCAAGGTGCTGAATACTCCTGCTGACTGACATCAGATTTAATAAGACTTTAATTGGAATTCAGACTCATTCCACTCAGTCTAAAGAACCAGCTGCCAAGCACAGGGGAATCTCCTTTGCACTATTATCTTCAGAAATTCTTAACTCCTGGTCCTCACACTTAGCATAATTTGGAGATTAACTTTACTTAAAAGAAAAACCATCCTGTGAGCTGGATGGCCTATGAAAAGAGCAGGTCCCAGAGGACAATGGGGCGATGGAATCGTCTTTGATGACATCACTGCATAGACGTGTGTTTTCCCTAGTGAGTCATTTACTCCATTAAAAAATTCATAACAAACTTCATTTCATCTTTCCTATCATACAGGGTGTTGAATAGATTACATGGTATCTTTTTTATAAACAAGGATTATGCTGGAAAGCAAAGAAGGCAAAACAAATATAGCTATAAATAGAAAGGGAATATAGGCTTCCAGGAAAATGCAGCCATTATGATTAAACTGCTCTCATGAAAATATACTTGTGCTTATCTTGTAGACAATGAATAAATCACAGAAGGACTCCCATATCATCTCAAAAATTTAGAAGACTCCTTCTAGCACTTCAAGTTCATTGAAATGTCAGTATTCTTTGTCGGATCACAGAATCTGAAACTGAAGGACACATCCTAGTCACATTTAAAGCTTCACAGTTTTGTTCTCTGGGTCTGAGATGAAAGGCCATAGAAAGGAATTTATGAAGGTGCCACAGATTACCTACTCCAAAGTGTATAGGATGGTTTCAGAGGGCAGGAAAGGAGATTAGAGTGTGAGAGAGGAAGGCCACTGATGTGTTAGATACATACAGTGAGAAGGGGGTTAAACAGAAGAGAATCAAAGAGAGGGAAAGCATTTTTTTAATTGACCAAATAGAAGAAGACACTCATGAAATGATATACATTTCACTTAAGTAATTCTTAAGGCAATGCCCACCATAGTCCTTTAATGCAGATGAAATTGATGTTATTTCCTAAGCATTCTGGATTTTTTAAATCTAATGTTTCAAGTGGAGGTTACATGATTTGCTTAAAGCTGCACAACTAGAAACTGGCACAGCTAGCTCTCAAGCCCAAATCTACTGCCACAGCGGGCAGAAGAGCAAGGCGGGCTTCTGGTTCTGGTGTCTTCCCGGACTGGTGCTGGTCATTTGCCGCATTCCTCCCTCACTGTGTCACTGGGCTCTTCCTATCTTTGGCTCCCACTCAGGGACCTCTCCAGCCTGCTGCCCCTGGACTCAGACTCCCCGTATTCTGAATGGCTCTTTTCACATGACTCTTACCAAGGCCTTTGAAAAATGGTCCTGATAAACTCGGATGAAGTAATCCTACCAGAGCAGCTTCGTGGGGACTTTGAATTCTAACAAGTATTTTAAGGAAACATTTCCTGAAAAAAGAAAGACACTGTCATGAAGGAATTTGAAGTATCACTAACCAAAACGCAGAGAAGTTGTTTGGAAAGGAATAAATCCTATTCAACATCTTTCCACTCTGACAGCCAGAAAAAGCTAGGCCTCCGCACATCTATCCATTTATTTTTATATATTTAAAAAATAATTATATCTGACAAATATAAAACCAAAAATCAAGTATGATTATATTTATATTCATTTTTAAAATACTTATGAACTGGAAACTGCAGATACCGTGTATAGATTTGTAAATCAGTACAATTGCTTTGGAAAAGTTTAGCATCTCACTATAAAGTTAAACACATACTATATAACCCAGAAATTCCAATCTTATATATTTACCCAAGAGAAATGAAAATATATACATATATAAAGACCTATATGTGGAGCCATGTATGGTGGCTCATGCCTATAATCCCAGCACTTTGGGAAGCCATGGCAGGAAAATCACTTGAGGCCAGGAGTTAGAAACTCCTGGGCAATGTAGCAAAACCCTGTCAAAAAAAAAAAAAGATTAGATGGATGTAGTGGTATTAGGCGCCTGTAATCCTAGCTATTCAGGAGGCTGAGGTGGGAGGCTCTCTTGAGCCCAGGAGTTAGAGGCTGCAGTGAGCTATGGTCATGCCACTGTACTCCAGCCTGGGGGACAGAGCAAGATCATGTCTCTAAAAAAATAAACAAATAATAAAGACCTGTATGTGAATGTTTATAGCAGCATTATCCATAATAACCACAAACTAAAAGCAACTATAATGTCCACCAATGTATGTACACATTTAGACAATGAAAATGATGGATACTACCCAGACATGAACAGGAATATGAAAAGGAATAAACTACTGTTATGTGCAACATGGATGGATTTCAAACACATTATGCCATGTAAAAAAGTCAGACACGAAAGAATGCATGCTACATATGATTTCATTTATGACAGCATAGTATTGGCAAAACTATAGAGACAGAAATCAGAGCAGTGAGTTTTAGGGGCTGGAGATGGGGTAGGAGATCGATTGCAAAGGAGCAAATGCAACTGTTGGCAGTGATGAAAATGTTCCATATGATAAATGTGGTGTAGTTATAGAACTATATACATTTGCCAAGTCTTTGAGTTGTACAATTTGAAAGGGCTGGTTTTATTGTATATGAATTGTTCCTCAAAACTGTAACTTCAAAAGTATATTAAGAAAAAAATGTTTGAGATTTTTAAACTCTCAGATCTGAGAAAAAATATGTTTAAAAAAGAAAAGAATTTATTGCATATTTGCTGTAAAACAGACACTTTTTTGGAACCTAGGAATGCAGAAATGAGAGACACAATTCATGACTTTAAGGAGTTTATAATCCAGGGGAGAAGAGAGAGGAGCAAACAAAGCTACAATCTTGAGTAATAAGCACATGTAGAGCTATACACAGCAGGCTGCGGGCACACAGTGGGGTATCTAAGTCAGATTTCTGAAACTGACAGACTCCCAAAATGAAGGTGCTTCAGCTGAGCCATGGTTCTGTAGAAGTCAGTCATCCAGATAAGAGAAAGACATCCTTAGCTAGGGAAATAAAAATTACAACAGAGATAAAGATAGAATTCATGGATCAGCTCTAGTTTTGAAAATTGCCGAAATGAATAATGTAATGAATTTAAATGAGAAAATATACACAACATGACAGAAATTACATTCTATGGCAGTGAGACATATTAAAATGTGAGCTTCTCTTTCCACAGAAGTGGCTGAGGAGCTTGAGAATCCTGAAAACCAAGTTTATAAATGAACAGGCCTATTACAGATTAAGAGTACGCATTTCTTGCTTTAGCATGATGACCTCTTCTTCAATGACTCAAGGATGAACACAGACTTCACTAATCTGTTCCATTTCTAATAACTACTACTTTGCTACTTCACATCCTGTTTACTTCAAGTTGTTGACTACATGGCTTAACTCAAACTTTCTTCTTTCCATTGTTTTCAATGTTTAAAAAAAAAAGCATAAAAAACCCTAAAATCTTGGTTGTCTGCCATGTTGAATGTATCATCCTGGCACATACAGAATCACTGAGCAGGATACGTTACTTCCTGGTACAAAACTCCATTTCCGAAGAGGCAACAAAAACAGTAGAATCTGATTATCTAGCTAAAGCATATACAGAGTCTGAGAAGGCGAAGTCTTCTAAGTTATCCCACAACACCCCTACTTCTATTCTACTGACCAGAACTTAGTTACATGGCTCTACCTAGCTGCAAGGGAGGATGGGAAATGTAGCCTTTATCCCAAGCCATCCTGTGCCCAGCTGTTAGAAAAGGAAAGAGTGGGTATGTAGGATAACCAAGAGTCCCCAGGTTACAGATGAGATGTCTCTTATTTCTCAGAATACTGGGGTCATGGAGATCATGCATTTTCTAGTAAAATGTGAACCTAGAATTTAATTTTCAAAATTTCCCCTGATTTGAAGCTTTTTCTTTTTTTCTCTTTTAAAAATTAATTTTTGTTTTTTTAGAGACAGGTTCTCAGTCTGCAGCCCAGGCTGGAGTGCAGTGGCAGCCCACTGCAACCTCCAACTCCTCAGCGCAAAGGTTCTTCCCACCTCAGCCTGAAGAGCAGCTGAGACTACAGGCATAAGTCACCATACCTGGTTAATTTTCTCTAACTTTATTAAAGACAAGGTCTCTCCATGTTGCCAAGGCTGGTCCCGAACTCCTGGCCTCAAGCAATCCTCCTACCAGGGCCTCCCAAATTGCTGGGATTACATGTCTGTGCGCCTGCCCCCCACTATTGTTTTATTCAGTACAACTCTGGAGCCACACAGATTACAAAGCACTAAGGACAGTGCCTGATAATAAGTGTTAGATAAAAATTAGCTGTTAAGGCCATGATCTGTTTGTAATGAATCCATAGAATCTCATACCTGCAAAGGACATAATTTAATCTAATCTTCTCCCTCATCCTCCACCTCCCCCACACAGATATTCATTTA
Organism: Plecturocebus donacophilus; assembly: GCA_004027715.1. Taxonomy (NCBI): domain Eukaryota; kingdom Metazoa; phylum Chordata; class Mammalia; order Primates; family Pitheciidae; genus Plecturocebus; species Plecturocebus donacophilus. Next base: position 43,252 of record PVKP010005874.1, read on the forward strand.
TAGTACTGGTAACCTAGTGGGGAAAAAAAAGTGAATTTTATAGAATAGTGATATACGAAAGCAAACAGCATTTCATAAAATAATTAAAAATAAGAAAATATCTTCGTGGGTTTTTGTTTTCTTTCAAAAATATTTTTTATTCCACTAAATTCTATCTTTTTAGGCCTTAAAGTTTCTGTGGCAAATAGCTTGTTAATTTGCTTAGTTAGTTCTGTCTCTAAATACTGCAACATTTTATGTAATTTTTTTCTCATTTGCTGAGATGAAAATTGGTGTTCATATAAATGATGGTTCCCAAACTTTCCAAAGAGGAACTTCTATTTTATATGCTGATTTTTCAAATCTTTAATCAATTTATTATAATCGGGCAAGTTTTCTAACAAATTGCCTGTATTCTTGGTAACAAAATAAAATTACACTTGCCTCTTCCAGTTTTCAACAGCAGCCATTGTCTACTTTTCTCAAGTTCGCATATCATTACGTTAAAGGCAATTGGCTTTCTTTTATAACATCAATCTTATTTCCGAGAATGTCACTGAAAACTGAGCAAGAAAACACTAAAAATAATCTGCTTTCTGTATATCTTTTAGTGTGAACTACAGTTTAAGAAATGCCATTTCATTGTAGATACTAGTGTTCTATTTTGGTAGATATTTCCTGATGGCTAATATTGTAAGGCAGACCTGAGAAAACCTAGATAAGATTGCTGATCTATTATTTTTATTTTATTAGACAGTATCCTGGGTAATTTCCATAGTATCAAAATGATCTCTGGTAAAAGATGAATAACTACATATTTCCATTAACTGAAATGTAATAATAAACACGAGCAAGGACATTTCCAATGAGTTTTCTTTTAGGAAATTAAATAGAAAACAGCCCAGTGGATTTTCTTTTTTTAGGAAATTAAATAGAAAACAGCATTACAGTTTACTTAGGGACAAACTGTTTTGAGAAATGAATTTAGAATTAGGCCAAAAGATTAATCATGTCATGAATTATTACACAAAGGGAACAAATTTACCTCCAAACAACCTTAAAAATAGTTGATCCACGAAGTCAGGAGTTTGAGCCCAGCATGGCCAACACAGTGAAACCCATCTCTATTAAAAATAAAAAAATGATCCAGGCATGGTGGTACGCGCCTGTAGTCCAGCTTCTTGAGAGGCTGAGGTAGGAGAATCACTTGAACCCGGGAGGCAGAGGTTGTGGTGAGCCAAGAGTGCCACTGCACTCCAGCCTGGGCAACAGAGCAAGACTCCGTCTCAAAAAAAAAAAAATGGTTAATCCAACAGACTGTGAATCTCATTGTTTAGGAAACCAATTACTGTTTAGGGGACTCTGAGCAAAACTGAAATCTTTCAAATGTTCCCTTATCCACTAATAAGGTTCAAGTGTTAGCAATGTTTCCAACATCTTTGTCTCACAGCTATGAACATTTAAAAATCAATGACTCTCAAACTGTGTTCCCTCTCCTTCACACAGATCCCATTATCACACAAGAAGGGCTCCAAGATCTCCTTCCACGAAAAAACCTTCTCTCAACACAATCTCTACTTTTCCAAGACCCTTATTCTTTCCAAGATTACACTGAGAACTGTGTGCCAGTTTGGCAGCACAATAATGTAATGCCACTATGATCTTCAAACATTTGTTCAGCACATAATGCTGATGGAATGAAATTAATTATTCACCAGCATTGTATGCTGAAGAAATCTTTTAAAAGGTATACTCTTTCAAAAAACAAAAAGTGGCCCTGGATATAACATAGCATTTTAACTTATCTGGAAATGTCTCCAGTTACAGTTTTCTCATCCCCTTGTGGGATGTAACTTAAAACTTCATATACTTCCTGTGTTAGTTTTCAAGTGCTGCCTAACAAAACTGCCAGAAACAACAAAAATTTACTTTCTCATAATTCTGGAGACTTGAAGTCCAAGGGGAAGTGTCAGCAGGTTTGGTTTCTTCTGGGGCCTCTCTCCTTGGCTTGCAAATGGCTTCTTTCTCACTCACCCTCACGTGGCCATCCCTCTGAGAGTGCACGTGTCTGATGTCTTTCTCTGTGTCCTAATTTTCTCTTGTTAATAAAACACCAGTCATATTAGATTAGGGTCTAATGACCTAATAATTCCATTTTAACATAATTGCTTCTTTTAGGTCCTATCTCCAAATAGTCAAATCCTGAGGTACTGGGGGTTAGGATTTTCCATATATGAATTTTGGAGGGACACAATTCACCCCCTAACAGCTGGCCACATAGAATATTAAAATTAGACAAGGGAGGACCTTGTTTCAACCTCTGACAGCTTTTGATTACAAAAGCTATCAGACATAACTGTCCACCATGGTGTTTCATACTTCATTTTTGGAGTCTGAATCATTTTCTGCGCAAGAAAATTTGCAACAACAGAAGAAACAAAAGCCAATTCATTTGCTAATTAACATCTCCTTGCTAAAGTAGAGTCAGTGTCCCGAGAGGCCAAAACAAACAAAAAAGCCAGCAAATTAGTCCCTGCTTTTAATTGCTAGTTCTTTCTTGAGCTTTCGTTTGTGAACCAGACAAACTCATGGAAAATGCACTGAAGGATTTAAAATTAAGAAAACTGATTTTTTAAAAATCACTCGTTCCTTGGAAACAACATTGCATCAAAGGTATCCATTGTGTTTTGGGCTACAAATAATAGGAGATTTTACTAACAGGGATTTAAACAATAGGAACGTTTATTAGATAACAAGAAGCCCAGTGGCAGCAGATGCATGTTGGTTAATTCTAAAGGACAATGAAGATGGATCTAGTGGTTTCCCATTTCTCCCCTCTGTCATGTCAGACATTGGTTTCTATCACCTGATGGTTGAAAGGTGGAAATCAGGTATCCTGCTATCACACAAGTGCACCCAGAGGCTGGAAAGGAAGCCTTAATCCTCTCAAATCTTTTTTTTTTTTAATATCAAGGAGGAAAACTTCCCAAAGACCACCCCTTATATTTCACGGCCCTGTTCTCTCCTAGGCCATTTCCGGTCAAGAGAAATTTATTTCATTGCTTTTCACACACATAGACAGACAAGATTGATACATGCTATAGACAAGTGCTTTTTAACTAATTTCCTCACAAAGACACCATCCACTTCAGCTGGAATGCACTCAATTTACATTTCACCAGAATTTTCATGAGAGAACCTGAGATTATCAGCATTGTCTTTCCAGTATATTCTGCAGTGTTTCCATGCCTTGTTCCAGTGATCTATTGCTCCATAAAAAGTGGGTCCCAAACATAGCTTAAGGCAGTTAATCATTTATTTTTCTCATTGATCTTGGCTGAATGGACTCTGCTAGGCAGCTCCCTCGTGGGGTCTCTACTCAGTTGCAATCAGGCAGTGGCTGGGGCTGGGGTCACATGTCTGACACCTCACCCAGGCTGGAAAGAGTCCAATAGCTTCAGGCTAGAAGAGCTGGGGGTCCTTGGACATTTTCTTTCTAAGAGGACTTTCCTCATGCTGACTTCAAGGTAGATGGACTTTTCACATGGCGACTGAGGCTACCTTAGCAGGCGTCCCATGAAAAACTGTCAGAAGCTGCCTGCCCTTGTCTAACCTAGCCTTGGAAGTCACATAGCATCACTTTTGCTACACTTAATCATCAAGACAGCTACAAGACCACCCAGCTTCAAGAGAAGGGAACATCAACTCCACCTCTTGATAAGAGAAGTTTCAAAGAATTAGTGGACATTTTAATACCACCACATACTCCTTAGAAATTGCCCCCACTGTCAACTATTTCATTGGACCACCCCTTAATTCACTTGTGACTCCACTGAACCTGCTTTTCATGGCCACCTGGACATCTAGTCCCTCATCTCTCAGTGTTCTCCCTGTGGATAATTTTCACATTCAGTTCACAGATCTACAATGATGGACTGTTTGAAAGCAGAGATCATGGTCTTTGTGAAAAGAGACCAGGACTTATAGTTAATCCCTAGTCATTTCAATAAAGCCAGAATCAACTCTTCTAAGACAAAGACTTTCAAAATTAGTGTTTCCAACTAGTAAAATTATAGGTCATATTTTCTGTCATACCTGTTGGTCTCCAAAGAAGTAAAGCCCAAAAATATCCAAATAGCAATGTGGAAGGTTGTCCTACACCGACAAGGCCCAAGACTACCTGGCTACAGGTTTTTCCATCCCTTGAGTGGACAGGAGCAGAAAAGTAAAAAGCAGGAAAGCCAGTGCAGGAGGAATTTTTCCTTGGTAGGCCATTCTGAGCCCACCTAAGTTGCTGCCCATCTGAAGGTGAAGGATTGGTTTTATGCTGCTTTGTCTATCTAGTAAAAACAATGACCAGCCTGGGCAACATAGAAAGACCTCATCTCTACATAAAATAATTTTTAAAATTATTTAAATATAAATAGTAGTTCCAGCTACTTGGGAGGCTGAAGTAGAAGGATCACTTGAGCCTGGGAGGTTGTGGGGATAATTCCACAATCACAGTGAGCCGTGATGTGCCACTACACTCCAGTCCGGGTGACAGAGCAAGAACCTGTCTCAAAACAAAACAAAACAAAAAACAAACAAACAAAACCCAGTGAACATCTGCAATCTTATCTCATTTATTCCTCAATGTTTCTCTGCTTAGTATCAGTCAAACAGACTAATCTTTTCTTGAATGAAAGACTGGAGTGAGATCCTGGAGATATGAGTATTCCTCAAGACAATTTCACAGAGAAAAATTAAAGAAAAATTCTTAGGGATGGCTTAGCCATTTAGAAAGAAGATGAAACATACACATATTAGAAGGAGGAAAGAAAAGGACTTCAAGTAATTTAATCAAAGACATATAATACACTATGTGTAAACAAATCATTCAAACCCTGAGTGTCTTTGATTCAGCCTTAAGTTATGTTAACATTATTTTGTTTGTTCATTTGGTTTGTTTTGTTTTAAGCTGGAATGTTGAGAGAAACAAGAAGTTGTACTTTTGAGAATGTAAAGCACAAAATTTACAGCTACTTTGTTTCAATACAATAGACCTGAGAATTTATACATGCTAGCTACAAAATATAAGTAAAATCTATACTTATTCTGCCTTTTGTCATCACGAAATTGAGTTTCTGTCTAATTCTGCGACTAAGTTTAGAGTTTTCCTTTAAACTTCAGAAGTCTGTCTTACTAGCTTTAAGGATTTCTATTTTTAATCTTGATGTTAATAAATATTTGTTTTGGAAACCCCATAGCTAACATACTTAATGGTGAAAAGTTGAAATTGTTTTTTCTAAGATCAGGAACAAGACAAGGATACCCACTCTCATCACCTTTATTCAACATAGTACTGGCTACATAATCTTTTTTTTTTTTTTTTTTTTGAGACAGAGTTTTGCTCTTTCGTCCAGGCTGGAGTGAAGTGGCACGATCTTGACTCACTGCAACCTCTGCCTGCCAGGTTCAAGTAATTCTCATGCTTCAGCTGCCTAAGTAGCTGGGATTATAAGCACCCACCACTACATCTGCCTAACTTTTGTATTTTTAGTAGAGCTGGGGTTTCACCATGTTGGCCAGGCTGGTCCCGAACTCCTGACCTCAGGTGATCCACCTGCTTCAGCCTCCTAAAGTGCTGGGATTACAGGCGTGAGCCACCACGCCCGACCACACATGATCTTATACTTAGAAAACCCTAAAGATGTCACAAAAAAAGACTAGTATAACTAATAAACTAATTCAGGAAAGTTGCAGGAAACTAAATCAACATACAAAAATCAATCGCATTTCTATACACTCACAATGAACTATGCAAAAAATAAATCAAACAAACCCAGTTAGAATAGCTAAAAATAATAGTAATAAAATAATTCAGAGTAAATTAAACCAAGCAGGTGAAAAATATGTACACTGAAGACTATAAAACATTGATGAAAGAAGTTGAAGAAGACACAAAGAAATGGAAAGATAGCTCATGTTCATGGATTAGAAGAATTAGTATTATAAACATGTTTATACTACCCAAAGCAATCTATAGATTCAATGTAATCTCTATCAGAATTCCAATGACATCTTCCACAGCTATAGAAAAAATAATCCTAAAATTCATATGGAACTTCAAAAGATCATGAATAGCCAAAGCAATCTTGAGCAAGAAGAACAAAGCTGGAGGCATCAACACTACCTGATTTAAAAATCTACTATAAAGCTAATGTAATCAAAACAGCATGGTACTAGCATAAAAACAGCCAAATATACCAACAGAACAGAATAGAGAGCGCAGAAGTAAAAAGTAAATCCACATATTTTCATTAAGTTGATCTTCAACAAAGATGCCATGAACACATATTATGGATAGGAGAACACTGGATATCCATCTGCACAAGAATAAAATTAAACCCTCATCTCATACCACATAAAAAAATCAACTCAAAATGAATCAAAAACTTAAATATTCAGACCTGAAACTATAAAACTACTAGAAGAAAACAGAGGGGAAAGTTCCATGACTTTGGTCTGGGCAAAGATTTTTTTTTAATATGACTCCAAAAGCACAGGAAACAAAAACAAAACCAGACAAATGGGATTACATCAAACTAAGAAGCATCTGCCCAGCAATGGAAACAATCAATAGAGTGAAGAGACAACCCATGAAATGGGAGAATATATTTGGAAGCCACATACCTGACAAGTTAATATCCAAAATATAATAAAGAATTCAAACAACTCAATTGAAAAAAAATAACCCAACTTAAAAATGGGCCAAGGACACATTAGTGAAATGTTTTACTTAATTTCTATCATACAACAGCATCTATGAGAAATCCTGGAATTTTTTCTTAATTTCAGACACTACCACCTCCTCCAGTACAATATATGGTACAATTATTTTCAGAATGTAATCATTCTATTAATACTGGAAAGCATTTTTATGTTTTGAACACATTTCTGAAATATTAACTTCTACTTTGGTGATTGCAGTAGACAAGGCCAGAATTTATGTTTTTCTGTAACGTCTTAAACTTACTAGTATTGATAGAAGTAGTTAGATGAATTCAAGTCCTTTGACTCCAGTCACAAGACTTCCCCTTAAGTACTTCCTTGATTTTGTAAAATATTCCTAGTTCGAACTTGTTAATTCATCCAATATTTATATTGATCTTAAATAAATTTGTATGTGGCTAAATATTACTTGTTGATTTCACTTTCATTGATATTTCACAGTGTTTTTAAAATGTGACATACTGGATTTCTGCTTTCACGAAGCTAATGTAATTTTTTGGCCTAAAACTTGTCCTTTTAAATACTTGTCTCTGGTATTTGAAAATAATGTGGGAGAGAGATCCAAGATGGCTGACTACTAGCAGCTCAGGATTGTAGCTCCCAGAGAAAGCGCACAGAACAAGAGGACGTCACATTTTCAGACCAATTTTTGTTGCTTATGGACTAGGAGATTCCCAGCAGAGGAGCCCCACGGGTCGCCAGCATGACTCTTGTGGCCGGCGTTGCGGTTTTGCCGGCACTTCGGCGCGGCGGTTCTCGGTGCAGAGTAAACGAGACTAGCTTCCCTTTTGATCGACGTTTGGATATCTGGGAAGGCAGTCACCTATTTACATGATTGAAATAAGGATTCAAGAAGGAAGCCAGACCAGAGATCCCCGAAAAGAAAAGCAGCAAGAATCTTAATGCCGCGGTTTTAGCCGGCGCAGTGGGTCGCTCAGATTTTGGCATTGGGAACCAACAAGTTGGACGTCCACTGAGAGACCTAAATTGAAAGTTGGCAATTACTGAGATGACAGGTGGATAAATTTACAATGATGGGAAGAAACCAGCGTAAAAAATCTGAGAATACCCAGAAGCAGAATGCTTCTCCTTCTACAGGGGATCACAGTTCTTCACCATCAAGGGAACAAGGTCTGATGGAGAACGAGTGCGTTCCAGTAACAGAATCAGGCTTCAGAAGGTGGATAATAAGGAATTTTTGTGAGCTAAAAGAACATGTTCTAACCCAATGTAAAGAAACTAAGAACCTTGAAAAAAGGTTTCACAAAATCCTAATGAGAATAGACAATTTAGAAACTAATATAAGTGAATTATTGGAACTGATAGTGAATTATATTCACTAATATAAGTGAATTATTATAGGAGAACTTCGTGAAGTATGCACAGGTTTTAACAGTCGAATTGATCAAGCAGAAGAAAGGATATCAGAGGTCGAAGACCTACTTAATGAAATGAAACGAGAAGACAAGATTCGAGAAGAAAAGGTAAAAAGGAATGAGCAAAGTCTCCAGGAAATATGGGACTATGTGAAAAGGCCTAATTTACAACTGATCGGTGTACCTGAATGTCATGAAGAGAATGAATCCAAGTTGAAAAATATTTTTCAGGATATTATTCAGGAAAACTTTCCTAACCTAGTAAGGCAGGATAATACTCAACTCCAGGTAATCCAGAGAACACCACAAAGATATTCCTCAAGTAGACCAACTCCAAGACATATACTTGCTAGATTCACTAGGGTTGACATAAAGGAGAAAATTCTAAGGGCAGCTAGAGAGAAAGGTCAGATTACCCATAAAGGGAAGCCCATCAGACTCACAGCAGACCTCTCAGCAGAAACCCTACAATCTAGAAGAGAGTGGGGGCCAACATTCAATATCCTCAAAGAAAAGAATTTTCAATCTAGAATCTCATATCCTGCCAAACTAAGGTTTATAAACGAAGGAAAAATAAAATTTTTTGCAAACAAGCAAGCACTCAGAGATTTCATCACCACCAGGCCTGCTTTACAAGATCTTCTGAAAGAAGCACTACAAACAGAAAGGAACAACCAGTATCAGTTATCTCAAAAATTCATCAAAATATAAAGAGTATCTCCATAATGAAGAATTTACATCGAATAATGGGCAAAAAAGCTAGTTAGCATTAAATTACAATATTGAACTCACAAATATTAATATTAATCCTAAACTTATATGGATAAAATGCCCTAATTAAAGTCACAGAAAGCCAAATTGAATAAAAAGTTAAAAATCCATCGGTACATAGTATCCAGATCCAACTCACAGCGATACACAAAGACTTAAAATAAACGGATGGAGGAAGATTTACTAATTAAATGGAGAGCAAAAAAAAAAAAAAAACAGGAGTTGTAACTCTTATCTCCGATAAAGTAGACTTTAATAGTAATAAAGACTAAAAGAAACAAAGAAGGATATTACAAAATGGTAAAGGGATCAATGTTACAATAGGAGTTAATGATTATAAATATATACGTGCCTAATATAGGAGCACCCAGATACATAAGTTTTTATTGACTTACAAAGAGATTTGGACTCCCACACAATAATAGCAGGAGATTTTGACATCGCATTGTTAATTTATATTATACCCATTCTGAAAGTGACTATATAATAGGAAGTGAATTACTCTTTAGCATTTGCATAGTATCTCACAGACCTAAATGAAATATTGTTTGACTGTTATTTTCTTCCCTTACTCCTTCCTGTCTCTGTTGTTAAGTACAATTGATGGCATAAAAGAAGTTTTTAATACCTTTTTAAGATTGCATTCCAGCCTGGGCAATAGAGCAAGAATTCTGTTCTCCCACTTTTTCTTTCTTCTTCTTTTTCCCTCTCATAAATAAATAAATAAATAAAAATAAAAATAAATAATGTATATGCTCTGTTTATGTGCCATGAATGCTATCAGTTTGTTTATCTGATTAACTTGTCAAACTTTCTAATAAAGTTATGTAACACTGAAAAAAAAAATGGGCAAAGGACCTGAATAAACATTTCTCAAAAGAAGAGTTGGCTGGGCGCACTAGCTCACACCTGTAATCTCAGCATTTTGGGGAGGCCAAGGCAGGTGGATCCCTTGAACCCAGAAGCTGAAGACCAGCCTGGACAACATGATGAAACTCTATCTCTACAAAATATACCAAAATTAGTCAGGCATGGTGGCACGTGCCTATATTCCCAGCTACTCAGGAAGCTGAGATGGGAGGATGACTTGAGCCAGGAGGCAAAGGTTGCAGTGAGCCAAGATCACGCCATTGCACTCCAGCCTGGGCAACAGAGTGAGAGCCTGTCTCAGAAAAAAAAAGGTTCAAATCACTAATCCTTAGGGAAATGCAAATTAAGACCACAATGAGATATCATCTCATATCAGCTAGAATGACTATTATCAAAAAGATGAAAAATAACTAGTATAGGTGAGAATATGGGGAAAAGAAAACCCTTACACATTGTTAATGGGAATGTAAATTAGTACAGCCATTTTACGGAAAACAATAGGAAGTTTCCTCAAAAAATTAAAACTAGAACTACTATATGATCCAGCAATCCCACTATTGAGTATATATCCAGAGGAAACAAAGTCAGTCAGCCAAAGAGATATCTACACTTTCATGAGCATTGCAGCATTATTCACAATTGCCAAGATATGGAATCAGCCTAAGTGTCCATCAACAGATGAATGAACGAAGAAAATAAAGTATGTACACATAATGGAATACTAGTCAGCCTTTGAAAATAAGGAAATTCTGTCATTTGCGACATGAGTGAAACTGGAGGACATTATATTACGTGAAATAAGACAAGCACAGAAAGAAAAATACCACACGATCTCACTTTTATGTGGGGTGTTAAAAAGTCAAACTCATAGGAACAGAGAGTAAAATGGTGATTAACAAAAGCTGGGGTTTGGGAGAGCAGGTCGATGTTGGTCAAAGAACGCAAAATTTCAGTTAGACAGTAATAACTCAAGATACCTACTGTATATCATAGGGACTATAGTTAATAATAGTATGTTGTACACTTGAAAATTACTAAGAGAGCAGATTGTATATATATGTATATATACACACACATATATATGTATATCAAACATGTACACCATATATAGATGTAGTTTTGTCAATTAAAAATTTTTTAAAATATTCAGAATTGCATTTTCATTAAAATATTTTCAAATATTAAGAACTCAGCATATATGCAGGGGATACTCATAAAATATTCATTTCTTCAACAGATATTATGTAGTAGACTAAGGAATTCTAAGACATTCCTTTTTACTTAAAGGAACTTTGAATGGGCAAAATAATGAATGCAAAGCATGCTTACTATTACTTGTATGTATAAGCAGTGTTGTCGGAGTTCAGAGAAGCAAATGACTTCTGACTGGCAAGATCTTGATATTTTAAATTTAGATTTACTGAAATATTATGTAATTCCACTGTAACAGAAGGAATGTGAAGTTTTCTTTTCCTCCCTATCCAATACTTCCCCCTAGTGGTGCCATGGCTCCTTTAAAATACAGCGCATCTCCCCAGCGGGTAACAGAAAGTGGGGTGGGAAATTTCACTAAATTAACAACTCACTATCAAATCCGAATTGATTTCTGAACAGTAGTTTCGAGTTGAGCTATTTCAAATGAAGTCCTTGTTTCTCTTAGAGATAACTGTTGTCCTCAGCCAGAAAAAGTGTCCTACCATAAAAGTACCATGTTACACGGGCCCAGCCTTTTACCATAAGATGCACTGGGAAAAAGCAGTAACCCTTGAAAAACAAGATATCAAAAGAAAAAACAGACCTTCCATAACTTTCATGAAAAAGCCAATTTCCCTGTTCCCAGGCAAAAGCTCAGGCTCTAGAAGCCTGTGAAAGGTTGTCAATGCAACAGGCAATTACATCTTTGAATACTTTTGTTCCATCAATAAAAGAAAAATGTGGATTGTTCTCTAAGCATGGGTTGAGGCACTGTGTGCCTAAAAATGCTTTCTTCTTTCTGTGGCACATGAGAGTTTTATTAGAGAGGTGCTAATAAAAGCCCAAAGCTGAAACAGTCATCTTTACCAGAAACTTTGCAACACAGTTGTCTTTTTTTCTGTATCTGCAGGGGATTGGTTCCAGGGCCCTCAGGAATACCAAAATCTGCAGGTGCTCAAGTCCTGCAGTTGGCCCTGTGGAACACATGGCTACAAAAAGCAGGCCCTCACATCCTTGGGCTCCTCATTCCTCAAATACTGCATTTTTAAACAGGGATTGTTCGAATCCCTGGATGCTGAATCTGCAGATATGGAGAACTGGCTATACTCTGGCCTCCAGAATTTCTGCTTCAGGGCCTCACTGAAGAAGCATGGCTCAGTATGTAACTCCCTAGGAGCAGGGACTTTTTCTGTCTTATTCGTGAGTGTGCATTCCAGGCCTAGAACCTTGCTAGGTTCAGAGTAGACTTTTCAGTATTTGTTGAATGAATACATGAAGGAAAAGTGCACATTTCTCCATACAAACCAGTTGTGCCCCAGGATACAAGGAAGGGTAGGTTTGGGAATGTGTGAAGACAGAGCTTTGGGCAGAGCAGCACCTGGATGGGTTGACTTCTTCTTCTGGCATTAGTAAAGCAGTTGACAAGAAGGGGTGAGCAGGGATATGGAAAATCCTGTTCCTGGCATGTGATATGTCAGTGACTCACAAAAATTAACTTGAAAGGTAGCCATGTTCCTGTATGGACAGGTGGGGGCTCAGAATAATTGCTATTTGGGAACTAGTGTAGATGTAACCTCAACTGACTCCCAAGCTGGCGTGGCTCCAGCATAACACAACATTCACCACCTCACGTCTCCTGAGCAGTGCTTGTTGAGTGCTATCATTCTAGTATTCTTACATTTAAGTGTCTTGTAGGTTGTGATCCTTTCTAAGGAAAATGCTGCAACTGTAAAATTATAACTGCAGTCCCTAGATCATCCCCACTGCCATCTTTCCTGTTTTCCTCTGATTATAGAAGGTAGAAATCTAAGAATAATGTAACTTTCCCTCTTTACAAATTTACCCATTTTCCTATTAACTTTCTATTTATTTTGCTTTCTTTGTGACAGTTATTCTGCTTCTCATACAAAACATAACTTAGAAGACATTAGGTTACTGTTAACATACTAGCATCTCCTGCCACCCTTACTTTCATTGAAGCTGACAACTCACTTTGCTCAATAGTCTGAAATCTTGCTTAGTTTATTATAATAGCCTCCTCATTAGCCATTTTATCTCCACTCTGGTCCGTCTTATATATTACTGCCTAAATTTTCTGAATTTCTACAATCACATTTTCTCCTACCTCCAATAGTGCCCCATTAAAAAAATCAAGAAGTAGACTGGGCACAGTGGCACATGCCTGTAATTTCGGCATTTTGGGAGGCTGAGGGAGGTGGATTGCTTGAGGTCAGGAGTTTGAGTCCAGTCTGGCCAACATGGTGAAACTGCCATCTCTACTAAAAATACAAAAATTAGCTGGGTGTGGCAGCACATTCCTGTCATCTCAGCTACTTGGGAGGCTGAGGCAAGAGAATTGCTTGAACTTGGAAGGCAGAGGTTGCTATGAGCCAAGATCGTGCCACTGCCCTCCAGCCTGGACAACAGAGCAAGACGCTGTCTCAATAAAATTAAAAATGAATAAAAAATAAAAGGAGGTTTAATCAGTAAGAAAATCTTGGGAGCATTAATTACTTAAATGGAAGCCATCGATTGGCAAGGAGTGAGACCTAAAACAAACTGTGCCAACAGTGTTACCCTTCATTTGGTAGATCCCAGGCCAGTCATAGCCCATCCTTGAAATTTTCGAACTCGGAATCAAAAACAGCCCTATTTTCTATCACCCGTGTCCCAATAAAATTCATATATTGAATCCCTAACTCCCGATACAAGCATATTTGGAGATAGAACCTACAGGGAGGTAATAAAGGTTAAATGAGGTCATAAGAGTAGGGGCCCAATCTGGTAGTGTTGGTGTCCTTAAGAAAAGAGGAAAATATCCCACAGATTGTTCACTCTCCACACATCACGAGGAAAGGCCATGTGAGAAGGTCACTCTATCTGCAAGCCAGGAAGAGAGCCCTCACTAGGAAGCAAATGAGCTGGCATCTTGATCTAGGACTCCTAAAGCTCCAGAACTGTGAGAAACTAAATGTCTCTTGTTGAAGCCATCTGGTCTGCAGTGTATTGTTATAGCAGCCCAAACCATCTAATACAGGTGGTGAAGCCGGGAAGCCTGTCACCAGAGGACACGTTTCTGCCATGCTCAACAAGGGAGTTTCAAAGGATGAGCCATGACAAGAGAGGGAGAGTCCTAAAAACACTCCTGTGCTCCAGTTGTTTATACATAGGACAGAGAGCAGAACACTATCAGAAGTATTCTTCTTTCTTTCATACCTACTATCTATATGAATGAGTTTTATAATCAGAAAGTTTTTTTAAATAATAATATTTGCATGGTGTACTTAAGTGTTCTATGTAACTCCATATCTTTTTCTTTCTCAGCCTACTTAATAATCATCTAAAACAAAAAAGAATTTTCTACCAACTAAAAATTGATTTCTTGATTTGGAAATCAATTATCAAAAATTTATCATTTAAGCTAGGCTGCTACAGCTCTGGGAAATAAACGTAGGGACTCTTTCAAGACTTGAGAAATAAACTGATGTTCAAAATTACTTCTCAAGAAATGTATCTTTTTGCTTTGTTTTGTTTGCTTTTTCTTGCAATTCTATAAAGGGATTCTGTCTGTTGCTTTTTGTTCGGATTTTTTTTTTTTTATAAATATGGACAGAGGTGAACAAAAAAGAGACTCCAGGCTCCTCATCCATTCCTTTGTGGTATGTTCCAACTAACATGGAAAGAAAACTTTTTTCGAAATCATTGTAATGATCATTAGGATAGAATTAAGATGGGAAAATCATCAACTGTAAAGATATGTTTTTGTGACCAAAACAGTCAAGATAGTTCACTGCATACTGATTTCCCCAAAGCAGATCCTATTTTTAGGAAAAGGCACTGTAGAAAGGGCATCCAAATCTCAATGGTCATCGGTTGTTCTAGTTAACTACATTAACTGGGGTAAAGTGGCCTGGAAAGAGAAAAAAACAAGGCCAAACAAGGATACCAGTTTTTAGCCACCAGAATAATGCTAGAGAATATGTTTAGCAGCTCCCTAGAGGGAAGATGATGGCTTCCTCCAAGAAGTCAATAAAGATCTTCCATAATATCAGAATTCAAGAAACAGCCCATCTTACATTATACTAATGGAACTTAATTAGAAATCAACGCTCAAATCCAAAGGTACATACATGCATATATTCTGCCACTAAGTCTGCAATATCTAATGTTATGAATTTCCTTTCCTTTAACTGACTTCATGTGTGCTTTAAAATTACTGTTTCTTTCTTTTATGTTTTTGAGAGAGAGAGAGAAAGAGTCTCATTATGTTGCCCAGGCTGGATTCCAAACCCCTGGGCTCAAGCCATCTTCTCTTCTCAGCTTCCAAGTAGCTGGGATTACAGGCACGTGCCACGGTCCCTGACCTACAATTACCATTTCAGTAGGCAGTTTTCTAGTTTCCAAACAATGTAATTTTGAACACTTAATCATTTTTTCCCTCCTGTATATTATACTGGGATAAAAATTTAGAAAATGCCTTGGGTTTTAATTGGTTTTCCTCATTAGTTAGATGAGTCTTTCAAAATATCCTTGACTTGTAGAAGCTGCTTTTTCTTTTTCTTTTTTTTTTTTTTTTTGCAGATAGTAAATAGCAGCTGTAAAATGATAAGTTCAATAGAAATAGGTCACTGGAGTAGATACACAGCCAGACTCACAGGAATCTGAGAAGAGCAAAATAAAAATTTGCCAATTCTTGTGATGCTAATTCATCAAACACAACCACAGATATAACAATATTCAAAAGAATAAAGTTTGTGGGGAGAACAACCAGTAAAATTTTCCTAAGTACTTTTTTGTTTTCTGCATTTAGGAAGTAACATGGTACATAACAGATCAACAACGGGCTTCAGAATAAGACATATCTAGGTCTGAGTTCTAGTTCAAATGTAATTGTTATGTATTTGATCTCCGTATGTTCTCAGCTTCTAGTTCTAATAATGGTAACAATAACTGCCTGAGATAGATGTCCACATTAGTTTATATTTGGGATTCTTGCTAAATCAGTATGATTATCAGATTGTGTTGCATATTATAAAACCAGACCAAAAATCTATCTAGACCCTTTGTGTAGTAGCATGATCATTTGTTTTGTTAGTCACTGTGGAAGAGAACCATTGCTGCTTTCTCCAGCTCCCTATGTTCCACGACACTTCTCCTTTCTGTAATTAATCCACGCAAAGCAATTTCCCTTTCCCATTCCTTGGAATGCTTGTCTTCTCACTCTTAGCTGGCTCCTTCTTTTTTTCTTGTCTCAGTTCAAATGTCATTTTACTCAGCCCTTTTCTAGCTTCCACTGCACTATTCTTCCTAATAGATCACCCTGTTGATCTGCAGTTCCCACTATAGGACAGTATCAGGCTTATGAATTATTTGTTGTCTGTCTCCACCAACTAGAATGTAAGCCCCACGAAGGAGCTTGCTCATCTATTTCACAGCTGTATTATCTGAGCCTACAACAGTGCCTCATACAAAATAGACTCATACTCAATAAGAAATTGTGGGATGGATGGATGAGGAAGGGTAAGGTTTAAATGAATGATAAAGATCCTCCTCTGCTCATAATCTGAACACGTTCCATCACTTTCATGGCTAACAGCTGCTCTTAGCCTTCATCACCTCTTCTTATCTAGTTCGCTACAGTAAGCATCTTAAGGTATCTGCCTGTTTCTACCATTGTCCCGCTATGGTCTATCTTAACACAACAGCCAGGCTAATCCTCTCTAAAACATTTAAGTCACTCTTCATTGATAAATCCTATAATGGCTCCCCATGTCACTCAAAAGCCCAAGTCCTTAAAATAACCTACAAGACCCTATTTGATGTGGCCTACCCCCTACTAACTTCCTTTCCGTCACCCACTAAACGGTATCTTCTCTTGACTTTCTGTCCATTGAACATGCCAGGTACCTTAGGACATTTGCACTAGGCTGTTTCCTTTTCCCAGTGCCTTTTGCCCATATACACTTGGATCTCCATATCCGTGGGTTCCTAAGGAATCTGTGGATTCAACCAACAGCTTGAAAATATTTGGCAAAAAATAAATGGCTGCATCTGTTCTGAACATGTACAGACTTTATTGGTCCTTATCCCCAAAACAATGCAGTGTATTCACATTAGGTATTATAGCAAACCTAGAGATTATTTAAAGCATACAGAAGGATGTACATAGGTTGTATGCAAATATTACACCATTTTATATAAAAGGCTTGGGCATTCAGATTTTGGTATCCGTGGGAGGTCTCAGAACCAATTTCTAACAGAGAGGGATGACTGTATCTGACCAGTTTACTTTCGGATGTCTCGAAATAACCTGACCTCCCTGTTGAAACCTACCCTGACAACTTTAATACTGCAACTAACCGCCCACAGCCATGCCAGCTCTCCTCTTCGGTCTTTTTCCATAAAACTTTGATAGGGGCTGGTAAAATTTTAAATAAAATACAACTTATTTTTATACTATCTTTCCTACCACTCCTTTCTACAACATAAACTCCATGAGGGGAGGAATCTGCTTTTGTTCACCAATGATTCCCAGGCACTTAAAACTGTAAATGGTACACAGCAGCACTCCTTATCTCTTGACGAATCATCACTCTCAATATATATAAAGTCCTGAGGTGATTCACAAGATCTACTCTTCACATGAATGCACACCAGGACCCAGGAAAAGGGAGTCCCAAACTTGAAGCCTGTGCAATTCCCAGCTTCGTGCGTAGTTCTCTCAAAGCAGGAAGGGTTCTGCGAACCCTGAAGCAAACTACCTAGACTGGCATCGTTACTCTTGTTTTTGTGATTCTTACATTATCTGTATCTACTTGCATTTTGTGTTCCCTAAGTAGACCTTTTTGAAACATTCCTATTATAAGAAGCCAGTAATAGCTACCATTTATTAAGCACCTAACTACTATTTAGGGTAAATGATGAGAGTTGTGAGTCCATTAGATAGTATGATAGCTGGGGAACCCAGAACTATCCTGCCTTGGTCAGTTCCTGATCAGAGAAACCTACCCGAACCCACTGTTAAGTGTGGAAAAAACAAATACTGAAATATTTTACAGGTTGGGCTCAGTGGCTCACGCCTGTAATCTGAGCGCTTTGGAAGGCCAAGGTGGGTGGATCACGAGGTCAAGAGATAGAGGCCATCCTGGCCAACATGATAAAACCCCATCTATACTAAAAATACAAAAATTAGCTGGTCGTGGTGGTATGTGCCTGTAGTTCCAGCTACTCAGGAGGCTGAGGTAGGAAAATCACCTGAACCCGGGAGGCGGAGGCTGCAGTGAGCCCAGATCACACCACTGCACACCAGCCTGGTGACAGTGAGACTGTCTCAAAAAAAAAAAAAAATTTACAAAGTCAATTAAAGCCTAATTCTAAGCTGTGAGATATATCCAGTATTTAAGCATACTCTCACGTAGCTGAAAAAAAAAAGAATTGTAGACCCCAGGAGCCAAAGATGACCTGCTTCCACTATCCCCGTGTTCTAGCATATTCCAAGATATACTGGAGTACGTAGGGGGAGAAAACAATGTGCATTCAAGTGTCAAGTTCAAGTAAAGTTGAGACTGTAATTCTGAGCTGGTAAAAGTAAAATTTAACTAAAGTAATATCACAATAATGATGCTTGATACAAGTTTAGTGGCAAAAGGATCATTTCTTTGATCCTTATCTAAGATTTACAGAGCTGACCAAAAGTTGAAATTATTGGCATAAAAGTGATAAAATCAGACAAAGCATGGTAAAGTCCGCTTTATTGGCAGCAGTTAGTACAAGTCAATAAATATTGATCCCCAAAGAACAGCTCAGTTATTTATCAGATTACTGGTCCATAAAGAGCGGAACGAAACTGAACCAAATGATTGCTGTGATGACTAAAGTCAATCCTGCTTCTTGGGAAATGAAGCCACAGCCAGGTGATAAATGGCATATGCTGCTCCTAAAAATAAACAAAAAAGAACTTAACCAGAAATTCTGAGATCTAACTGTATAAATTTAATATTCCATTTCAAAAGTCATAAGTTTGCATTAAGACTACCTTAATTGGAACACCAAAAAGTATTTTGATAGGTGCTGGTAAAATTTTAAATAAATAAATGTAAAATATATTTAATCTACTTTTAATATAGAAAGTGTGGCACAATAATGTCTATCAACATAACATGCAAAAAGTTTTAAAAATAAGATTAAGAACATGTACAAAGGTTATTTCCATATTAACCAAGATTACCTGAGAAATGCTAAGGATGATTCAAATGCCAAAGAAAACAAGAATTCAAAATATGCAAGCCTTCCCTATGGTGAATGTGAAAAAAGGAACAGTGATAATTTTAATCAAATTTAATGTAAAAAATAGCTGACAACTGGAATTTCATTTTAAAAACTATTTACCAGAATGGCTAAGAAATGCTCCCATTGGTCAAAAGGAATTTAGAAATTTATCTTTTTTTTTTTTGAGACAGAGTTTCTCTCTGTCACCCATGCTAGGGTGTAGTGGCCCGATCTCAGTTCACTGTAACCTCTGCCTACCAGTTCAAGCAATCTTCCTGCCTCAGCTGCAGGAGTAGCTGCAGCCACCACGCCTGGCTCATTTTTGTGTTTTTAGTAGAGACAGGGTTTCACCATGTTGGCCAGGCTAGTCTTAAACTCCTGACCTCAGGTGATGTCCCAGCCTCAGCCTCCCAAAGTGCTGGGATTACTTACAGGTGTGAGCCACTTCGCCCATCCTATACTACCTTAACTGGTAAGCAAATGTGCTTTCCCAACGAGGTGACTGTGGGAATCCCAACTTAAAGCCAGTCAGTCAGAAGTTCCAGAGATCCAAACTTGCAACTGGTGGGAAGGAGGGGACAATCTTCTTGCCCTCAACCTGTGGAATCTGATGCTATCTCCCAGTAGATGGTGTGGAAACTGAATTGGAGGACACCTAGCTGGTATCCACTGCTTAGTGTGTGGGGAATAAGCCTAACACATTTGGCCACAGAAGTATCCCATGTTGATTGCTGTGGTGAGAGCAGAGTGTTTCCTAAACAGGTAATTAACATAATATCCTCATCTTTAAAATGAGGACATATTATAGACTTCATGCAAGATTTACAGAAATCCAAGTATGTGGCACTCCTATGAATATGATAAGCACAAAATAATCACTCAAATATAGCTTCCCTTCTCTTTCTCTTCCAGTAAAAGTATTGTTGCATACAAATTTCGCTTTAGTTAGAAATACGTCTGTACAGAGTTTAGATGTAAAGTGTGCTTTTATTTTGCATCACAGTCAAAATGTTTTAAAGCCCTTGATTGAAGACGTGGGATATAATGGATGTTTTTGACTGAAATATAGCCTTCAAGGCCACCAATGGTACTCAGAAAGCCACCTCTATCACAAGATAATCATCAAATCTTATTGGTGTTATTGTTTTATTAAGACAACAAGGCCGGGCACAGCGGCTCATGCCTGTAATCCCAGCACTTTGGGAGGCCGAGGTGGGCAGATCACCTGAGGTCGGGAGTTTGAGACCAGCCTGACCAACATGGAGAAACTCTGTCTCTACTAAAACTACAAAATTAGCCAGGCATGGTGTTGCAGGCCTGTAGTCCCAGCTATTCAAGAGGCTGAGGCAGAAGAATCACTTGAACCTGGGAGGTGGAGGTTGTGGTGAGCTGAGATCGCATCATTGCACTCCAGCCTGGGCAACAAGAGCAAAGCTCCGTCTCAAAAAAAAAAAAAAGACATCAAAATGCTCTTACGCAGCATGTATCAATCATCCTCTTGAATCCTTAAATGATATCAAATTCTGGAAACAGACTGCCTGCATTAAAATACTGGCAAAGCAAAAGCAATACAGTTATTAGTTCTCATTACTATTACTTTTCTATAAACCTTCAAACATTCCAAATGCCTTACCACCAACTGTAAGAATCATAGTGGCTCTATACAGGAGGACATCGACTGTCCCACCCTTTAGATACACTGGAATTCCATCTTCCTCCTAGATAAAAAAAATAATAAGAGAAGAATAGATGTCTCACTCATTCCCAACTAAGTTTCAGAAGAACAGTCACATAACATGATATAGCTCCTTAAACTCTAGAATTAAAATATTTTAAATATTAAAATTTTAAAAACCTACAATTTTCTTGATTCTTTCCCTACTCCTACTACTTTTAAATTACGAATTTCTATAAGTCAGCAGTCTTCTTTCAATGTTAATTTGAAATTCATTAATGATGATCTTTCCAAGGAATATATAAATATTAAAGCTACAAAATATACACATTTATCTCAACAACTTTAATGTAACTTAAATATAAAAGAATCAATAATTGCCACACATTAGATATAATCACAGGAAACTTTTTTTCCCTTTAAAAAAGTGGGGAAGGGATTCTGGTTAATAACCCTAAATTATATCCCTAGCATCTAGTCCAGCATACAGTAGCTATTTAGTATTATCTGTCCAATAAAGTATTTTATTTTTATGTATATATGATACTTTTTTTAATCACTTTAAGTTTTATATGGGAAAAGCTAGAAACCATAATAAAACAAAAATCACTCATAATCGAACTACTTATAAAGGTAAATTGCTCTGCTCCACCAAGTCTTTCCCCAATAGACAACCACTATTAACAGTATGGTACATGTTCTTGACTATTTTTTAATGTTTATGTTGTCATATGATCTAATTTATACACATACTTGTTTACTCTAACTCTACTTTTTGGTAATCTAATTATTACAAGTAACAATCTCCTCTAAAATACTCCAGTACCTGGAACAGCTTTTGTTTCTCTGCAACTCTATTTTTAAAATGCATGCGGGAGGTAGTGCTTATGGTCCTCTGCCCAATCTGACGAAGAGCCTAAAATGAAAATATTATTCAACACATTTAGAACCTAAAGAAACCTTCAAATCTAACTATTTTCAGTCCTTCATATTACAGAAAAGGTAAATTGAGACTTTAAGCATATCTGATTTGTCAGTAGCAAAATCATGGAAGAGCATCCAGGTTTTTCAATTTGTCATCCATCCTCTGCTCTTCCAATTACATTCTGCAGTCTCCAAATACCATATTCAAGAAGCAGTTCATACAGATTCTAACCAAAAAATAAAACCATGGTATTTACCTCAACAGAACCAGTAGCATTTTATAATCCTTGATCAAAACATATTGACATACACATATTACAAAAATAGTGGTTAACCAAAGTACACTAAGCTCAAATATTTTCATAATTATCTTCATAATATTATCCATATTATTAAAAATCTACTACTTGGCAGGGCACCGTGGCTCACGCCTGTAATCCCAGCAATTTGAGACGCTGAGGCGGGCAGATCACCTGAGGTCAGGAGTTTCAGACCAGCCTGGCCTATATGGCGAAACCCTATCTCCACTGAAAATACAAATATTAGCCGGGTGTGGTGGCGGGCGCCTGTAATCCCAGCTACTTGAGAGGCTGAGGCAGGAGAATCACTTGAACACGGGAGGTGGAGGCAGAGGTTGCAGTGAGTCAAGATCGTGCCACCGCACTCCAGCCTGGGAGACAGAGCGAGATTCCATCTCAAAAAAAAAAAAAGACTTGCATTACACATCCAGTTGAATTAAATAATGAAACAAATATGCTCTCGATTTTCTAAAATAAATTACATTGATAATTTTAATGAAGCAAACTTCATTAAACAATTTAAAAGATAAAATAATCATCGTTGCATTTTCCTTTTCCAAATCTGGGAAAATATTTCACATGCTCAAAGTGCGTGGAGGGGTGAAGGGCAATGCAGAATCACCTGACGGAAGTAACGTTGCACTTCAGCCACGACTACTCCTAAAGTTCCACCCAAAATTGAATGGCTTGGTTTTTAAACTGCCTTCTGAAGTTCGCAAAGCTCAAAACTATTGAAATTTAAAACCTTTCAGGACCAGACCACTTTTCTGCTTGATGTTTCCGGGTATCAGACACTCCCTACCTGGTCCTAGGTTTTACTCAGATAGGAGGTAACCTCATCAATAGCCGACAGCGTCAGGGGAGGTGACTAAGAACCCAAGACGGGTCTGACCCGAGTCTCTGGTCACTTCCCCAATCTCTCCACTGTTTACATCTACCCATTAACGGCCTGGGGCGAGAAGAATAGACAGAAGGGGAAGTAAGGTCGGGGAAAAGGACACGAATCCAAGGTGACTTCACTAGCCGCCTTTTGCATCCCTCCCAGGTGAGCGTTTCCTACCGTGGTGCCTTAACCTCCTCACCACTCCCTCGACCCCATACGAATGCAAGTCGAGAAGCTGCTCACCAGCAGATTCCGTAACATCGTGGCTCAGTTACTGACCACCAACCGCGACAACTGAACACCAGGAACGAAAATCGCCACGGCCGGAACCGGAACTACCTGCGAGTCTTGCGTAAGCATTCAGGAACCTAAATCTCTCCGGGCGGAAGAGAGGCTTGCACTACTAACCATCGAGAGCAAAAGAAAAACTAGAGTGACAGTACGGTCTAGACGCTCTAGCCGACTCGTCGTCTCTGTCCCGTGTCTTTCCTGACCGTTTTGGAGATTCAGTGGGATGCTCCCCGGAGCTAAGGCTGGGGAAAAGGCAAACGATTTGTGAGGCGAATGTAATGAGCTTAGATGAAGCCAATGTGAAACACAGGCTATCAAAGAAAATTAGTGTCTGTTTTGAGCGAGAAGGCGTAAAACTGGGCAACCTTTAAGCCGCTAGAAACTGAACAAAGACTGGCTTGGCCGAAATACAGCTGTGAAGCCTCATAAAATACAGAACAAAAAGAATTACTCCGGATACAATCAGTTTTTTCCACCGAAGAAATTGCTGCGGCGTATTAGTATTCCTTGTTTTGAGAATATGCTGAAAGAGCTGTGTCGAGATACCAATTTTTATCTTCTCGTACCTTCGGCCGCTGCCGAACTCCCCACGCAAGAAGCTCTTCCACAGTGTCCCCAAATTGTGGAAGCGGCTCGCTCGCTTCTGAGGCTGAGGAAACGCTGGGAGACAAGAAATGGGATGGCGAATCTGAACTCAAAAGTCTTGCTGTCCCAAATCCAGCAGGGCACTACACTCCATTACTGGAGTTGAGAAGAACAGCAATTATTTATTGTACTGAAAGGCTGTTGCTGTCATCCGTTTTGCTTAAGTAATCCCAATTACAAGTGTCTATTTCTTGTGCGTACCCTCGTGTGTACAAATGCAAATATCTCCCCTGTATTACAACCATCTTTCCACCTTTCTACAAACTCTTACAAATTATTTGATTGCCATTCCAAATAAGAAACCCAGGTTCAGAAAAGGATAAAAGTTAGTAATATTCAAACCATTCCTTGTAATCCTTGGAGTTTTCTTCTTCACAATCTACTGTATGTCAGTGGGCCCACAAGTTACCAGTCCCAGTTAAAATTCTCTTCCTCACCAAAGTTTATAAACACCCCAATTCATGCCTTCCCTGTATTGGGACTGAAAGGACCTGGTTTTCTACCCCCCTCTAAATCATGCACGTAACCAAAACTTTGGGCAAAATTACTGCATGCCAATAGCTAGGGCATGGTTTTTTTTTTTTTTTTAAAGTAGATTGTCTATAATCTCAATTTGTTAGTTGTATGTGCTCTCTTATGTTTTCTCCACTTAGCCTACTCCAGATTGTAAATTTGTCAAGCACAGAGATTATGTGAATTTCTTACCAATCCCCTAGCACTGCTAAAGGGGGTATTCACTCATCAATACATGAATTAAATATACTGGGTGACAGATCTAGGAAGTTTATGACCCTGTTCAAAAAGAGTCATGGATTCACATTAAATCAATCTTAGTGTAGACATATTCTTATATGCATGTTATTCAGTACAATTTCCCCCTTTACTAGATCATTCCATTTACGAACACATGCCCAAATTTAATAAAAACAAAGAAACCCTCCTTTGATTTCAGTTACCATCCTATAGACTTCTTTATATTTGTCTCTCCTTCCTCTACTTGTCTCTCCTTCCTCTCCGAATCTTTTTTGATCCCATTTTGAGCAGACTTTTACTGCTCTTGTTTAGAATCACCAATAACTTCCAGGTTGCTAAATAAACTGTCAAACTCAATTTTCACCTTCTCCATCTCCACCTTCTCCATTTATTTATTAGCAGCATTTAACATAGTTTATCAGTCCCTCACCGTATACTTTAACTTTTTAATTTAGAGGTAAACCCGTACATGTAAGAAAGACTATGGTACTTTGAAGCATGGCTTTAAAGTGGCTTCCATAGTACTTTTTCAGTGGTTTTCCTATTTTAGCAACTGCTCCCTTGTAGTCCTTCCTGGATCCTTATCCTCGTAACCTCTAAAATTTCAGTTTCTCACCTTTTTTATACATTCATCCCTTTTGTGATTTCATCTAGCATTGAACTACTACTCCCACTTCTGTAGTTTGAAGAAAAAGTTTTAAAAAAATACTATTCACATGCTGACAATATGTGACGAGCATCTCAAACTTACACACAAAACTGAATTCTACTTTCCACTTCTATTCCCAAACTTCCTCCTCTACAATTTTCCTTATTTCAAGCCCTAAATTTTGACTATTTTCTATCATATTCTATAACCAATTTATTAAAAATTTCTGTTGGCGGCACCTTCACAGTATAATCTGAATTGGACCACTTCTTATTATCTCCAACACTACTATTACTATGGGTCAAGCCATCGTCATCTGTTGCTCAGATTATGTCAAAAGCCTTTTTAACGGATTTCCCTGTTTCCACTCTTCCACTATCTTCCACACATCAATGACTCCTTTTTTTTTTTTTTTTCTGAGAGAGAGTTTCCCTCTTGTTGCCCAGGCTGGAGTGCAATGGTGAGATCTCAGCTCACTGCAACCTCCACTTCCCAGATTCAAGTGATTCCCCTGCCTCAGCCTCCCGAGTATCTGGGATTACAGGCGCCTGCCACCACGCCAGGCTAATTTTTTGTATTTTTAGTAAAGACGGGGTTTCACCATGTTGGTCAGGCTGGTCTCGAACTTCTGACCTCAGGTGATCCACCCACCTCGGCCTCCCAAAGTGCTGGGATTACAGGCATGAGCCACTGTGCCCTGCAGCAGTTTCTTTTAAGAACTTAAGTTGGATCATATGAATCTGCTCTAAACTCGGTTGTGTTTACTCATATATCCCTGACATCTTGAATAGTAATCGGCACATAGAAAATGCTCAGTATACATTAGTTAAATAAATGAACTGCATACTGCACAAAAGAATGGATTATTGAGTATAAAAATTCAAAACACCCATCTTAATACTTGTACTCCCTCCAAATGTTTTCAATCCCAGGGTTCCTCATTCATTATCTCCTTGCTCCTTTTCTGTAAGTTGTGATTATTCTTACAAATGACTGAAATTTCCCTGCATACTTAACAAACCTTGATTGGATCTTCCTAGGCACACTAGAAATGTGCCACATTTTAAAATTCATCCTCCGAACCAGAAGTTACTTTCAAAATAGATTCCTTTCCAAAACATCAATTTGGGGTTCTTTTATCCTTGCTCTTTTGTAATGTTAGAAAATTAGAAAATGGTTTTTTTTTTTTTTTTTGGAAAATACTTACTTCAGAGGGTTTTGTAACAGTATAACAGAATTGGCAGGGGGAATATGTGGGAAATATGTGAGAAACCTAAGGTAGGTCATGGTTAATTTAAGTCTTGTCAGTAAGATGGACATCAAATGTGAAAGTACTAAGTAAAAATATTTCATAATTACTGATGCAAAGTTAACAAAGCACAGTTACCCAATCTTTTTTTCCTTTAAAAAGCAAACAAGACTGTACCTATGCAACAATCTTGCATGTTCTTCACATGTACCGCAAAACCTAAAATGCAATAAAAAATAATAAATAAAAAGCAAACAAGATAACCCTGACTTTGATCCTGCCTGTAGAACCTATAAATAACAAAAACAGAGGGAAGTCAAAATAGTTTTGTGAGATTTGGATATGCGTGTGTGCGCACACATATCTGTTAATTCTAGAACCATGCTTAATCCACTTTCAATTTTATAAAAATATAGAACAGTTTCATGTGAACTTTAATGTTTCAAACTACTGGTTAGGTAAAAGATAACATTTCAATATTTCATATTTTATCACATTCTGAGTCATCTTTGAAAATCAGGAAACAGTTCCTGTCTTAGTTGTTGTATTGGTTTATTATTAAATACTTTAATTGCTAGCCTCAGACTTTTTAATCATTAAAGTTAAAGAGTTGGACTAACTCCCAGTGATCTTTATCTCTGACTCTAAAGTCCTTATGATAAACAATTTCATACAATATATGAATGAGGACTAAGCTCTGATTTTCTTTTTATCTTGCCCAAATTCCTACCTAAGAGGTCTGGTGAGTCATGCCCTACAAACCACAAATTCTCATCAAATGGGTTTTATTTAACCCCGTATATCAGGACTTACTTTCAAATCTGAGTCTGACGTAAGAAGGAAGAAAATAAAAATGTTTTATCCCAAAACATGTTTCTCTGCTTGAAATTACCCTGCAAAGTCTCTTGTGGGAAAAATCTGCATTTTACAGAGAATCCCTTTTCCCCCTTTGTTTTCCTTCCTTTTTTTCCAGATCCAGGAGATAATCAACTAAGAGCCAGGCACCCTTTTAAGTCCAGTAAGAAACATTTTACAACCTGCTCTTTCTGCAGTCTTCTGAGCTTCCTCTGCACAATAAAAGTTAACTCTCCACAATTCTTTATCTTAACCTAAACATTTCTTTTCTGTTGATCCCAGATCTTCAGATAAACTCAACTAATTGTCAACCAGAAAATGTTCAAATTTACCTGTAGCCCAGAAGTCCCCTGCTTTGAGTTCTCCCGCCTTTCTAAATCAAACCAATGTATTTGATATCTCATGCCTGCCAAAAATATATAAAACTAAGCTGAACCTTGACCACCTCGAGTACATGTTCTCAAGATCTCCTGAGGACTGTGTCACAGGCCATGGTCTCTCATATTTGGCTCAGAATAAATCTCCTAAAATATTTCAGAGTTTGACTCTTTTCATCAACATGAACATGAGTCACTTTCTGTTGAACAATAATTTACTGGCTACCCACAATAAATATAACACTTTGTAATACACTTAGGGGAATTTTTTTTTTTTTTTTTTTTTTGAGACAGAGTCTTACTCTGTAGCCCCAGCTGGAGTGCAGCGGTGTGATCTCAGCTCTGTGAAATCTCCACCTCCCTGGTTCAAGTGATTCCCCTGCCTCAGCCTCCTGTATAGCTGGGACTACAGGCACACACCTCCACACCCGGCTAATTTTTTGTATTTTCGTAGAAACGAGGTTTCACCATATTGGCCAGGATAGTTTCGATCTCCTGACCTCGTGATCCACCCACCTTGGCCTTCCAAAGTGCTGGGATTACAGGCGTGAGCCACCACACCCGGCCGGGAATATTGTTTTAAAGTCTGTGATCTTCTGGAGAATATAATCTAATTAAGAATATAATATATATATAACAGTAAATTTGATGCAGACATAAACAACTCTCCAGGTAACTGGTACAAAAGTTGTACGGGAAATTCAAAGAAAGTAGTGGGCCAAGGTTGTAAAAAAGACAGAATTTTGGCAGAGTCTGGTAGAATAAATGGAGCAGAAATTAAAAGTCATTCCAGACTTAGGACAAGAACATGATTAACAATCTGAATTTGGAATCAAGCATTGACGTGCTGCAGGAATTGTAAAAACAGAGGCCTAGATGGAGTGAAAAGAGAAAAAAATACTATTGTTGTTAAGAACTTGGAAGTCAGATACTGAATCTGCCACTTAGTGGTAGTGACATGACTGAAGGCAAGGTACATAATCTATTTATACCTCAGTTTCTCTTATCTCTAAAATGTAGATAATAGTATTCATCATCATTGGGTGGCTGTTAAAATGAAATAACTCAATAAATGTTTACTATTATGGGAGGAAAGTTTGAGTAAGAAGAAAAATCTACAAAGAAGACATAACATAAATGTCTTGGGGAATTGCAAATGGTTTGGTTTTGCAGAACAAATGAAGAATTGAGGTAATAGTGGAAGGCTGATTTCAGTGATGAATTTAAATATCTTGAAGACACGTACTTAGAGTTTCAAGTAGCAAACTGTTAAAATCAGAGCTCTATTTCAAGATAATTCTAGTAATGAAAGGCTGTGTTGAACATGAGTTACTAAGGTCAGAGAGACTGTCAGAAAGCTCTCACAGTAATCAAAGGAGAAAGGAAAACCTCAACTAAATCATCAAGAGAGATTTAGATAAGGGGAGGGGTGAGATATCCAGCTAAAAGGAAGAACATTTAAAAAATCAACAGAATAGAGTGATTTATTGAATTGGGCAGCTGGAGATGAGAGCTAGGGCTTCTGGCTTACCTCAAGGTAGCTGTCCATACTATTTACAATAACAAGAAATGTAAAGGAAATCTCAGGTTGGTGTGAGATTGTTCCTGGTCTTACTGAACCCAGGTCTGTGTGGAATGATTGCTGTTTGGGCCTTGTAAACTTAGGTTAATTCATTGTTAACCTCCATTTCTCAAGAGATTAATAATGAAAAATCTAGAGCTCGAGACAGATGTCAAGGCACAAGAAAAGATAGAGAAGTCAGTCACTGTAAAGGCAATAGAAATAATAAGGCTATATGTAAATTTTTGGTGCAGCAAAAGAAGTAGCACTTGAATATGTTTCCTCAGCAAGGCAATTTACTTCTACAGAAGGGTGCATCTCACAGATGGAGCAATGGTGAGCGCACACTTGGACAAGGGAGGGGAAGGGGTTCTTATTCCTGATGGAGGTAGCCCCTACTGCTGTGTCGTTCCCCTATTGGCTAGGGTTAGACCACATAGTCTCAGCTAATTCTGATTGACTATTTTAAAGAGAGCAGAAGTATGAGCTGGAGTGGTGGGGTGGATAGTTTGGCAGCAAGGACAGGTAAAAGACAGGTCAGAGCAGGTGACCAGGGGTGACTCAGGTGAAAGCAGATGACCAGGGGAACAGATGTGAACTACTGATTATAACTGGTGAGAAAGTTGTTTACCGAAACTAGAAGCAAGGGGACACAGAGTACCAGGAAGTTAAACTTTAAAATGGAGAATTAAAGAGTTAAGAGAGCTGAACATACTGACATGCTGATTCTTCAAAGAAAAACTTGAAGTTCACTATATCTAACAATCCCCCATCTTGAATTGTTATAGTTTTTTTTATCTTCAAACTTCTTTAACATGTCTTGGCTTAGTTGTTCTGCTACCCTTTGACAACATTCCTGGTGTAATTAAAAAAAACACTGCTGATCATAATAGATGAAATTTATTTAATTTACATTTTTATTGTCACCTATGAAAATATTGACTTAAATTCTGCAGCTATTTGATCTCATGCTTTAAATTTGGTAACTACAATAGTGTTTATATAAACATGGGGGTTAAAGGACCCATGTGAGGCACTTCTTTTTTTTCAATTTTTTTCTTTTTTATTTTGTTGATGGAAAACTAGGGTGAAATGGATGACCAACTTCTTTTGTGGCATCGAAAATTTACATCTAACAATTGGTGGCCTGTATGGGGACCCATTCCTCTTGTGGGGGTGGTCTCTAGTTCTCTCTTGTGAAGAGGCATGCCCCCACTGCCATCTTGAATTTTTATAGTTTTTTATCTCTCCCTTTCTCTCTGACTCTGTCTCGTTCTCTCCAACTTCCTCTGTTTCCTGTTAGTCTTTCTCTCTCCATTAAGACTTTTTTTTTTTTTGCCACAAGAGTAGCACTCAAACATAAATTTCCCCAGGAAGACAATTTACTTCTATAGAAGGGTACATCTCACAAATGGAGCAATGGCGAGTGCACACCTGAACAAGGGAAGGGAAGTGGTTCTTATTCCTGATGCAGGTAGCCCCTACTGCTGTGTTCTTCCCCTATTGGCTAGGGTTAGACCGCAGAGTCTAAGCTAATTCCGACTGCCTGTTTTAAAGAGAGCAGGGGTACGAGCCTCAGTGGTGAGTGGGTAGTCTGGCAAGGACGGTCAGAGCAGGTGACCGGGGTGACTCAGGTCAAAGCAGGTGACCAGGGAAACAGATGTGAACTACTGATTAGAACTGGTGGGAAAGTTGTTTACCAAAACTAGAGGCAAGGGGGCGCAGAGAACCAGGAAGCTAAACTTTAAAATGGAGAATTAAAAAATAAGAGAGCTGAACATACTGACATACTAATTCTTTGAAAAGAAACTTGAAGTTCACTATATCTAACAATAAGGTACTTAAGATTGTTCAGGGAGAATGTGTAATTTAAAGGCACAGAACACAATCTCAAAGGACACCCAACATTGTATATGGTTAGCATAATTAAGGAATATACAAAGGAGACTGAGGAACAGATAAGGGGGAAAAAATCAGGAGAGTCATTCACAGAAGCCACATGCTAAAGATAGAGAGGGAAGGAAAATACCTATCAAATGGAGCAAAAAGATCAATTTTAAGAGTTCACTTGATTTGACAGAAAAGAATGAGAATTGTTCGTTGAATGCCTATTTTTCTATGCTTTGTGCTAAATGCTTTTTATCTGTCACTCTGTTGCTCAAAATAAAATCTGTCAAATGGGTACTGAAGTCCCTGTTTTACAGACAAGGAAATAGTAAATGGCTTAGAAGATTAAACAATTGCAAGGTAGTGTATAAGTAGAGGAGCTGTATCAGCCCACTTCTGAAACCCATACTTTTTCTACTGAATCTTTCAGACACAGGTGACAGTCAACAGAGTATAACAGTGTAATCTTGAGGTGAAAGTCTGACCCTGACTGAAGTTGAAGATGACAAGAAAATATAAACCACATACTGTTTCACAAGCTTTGTTGTGAAAAGGAGAGACAACACACCCTGGGGTTATTTTACACCACTGATACGCGGGGTGTGGGGAGGAGAAGTTAAGTGCAATTTGACAAATATTTGTAAAACTATTGTCTGCAATTCTGTGCTTGAAATAAAGTAACATAACAAGCTTGAAAGGGATGTAAGGGGAGTTCGATCTTTTTCGACATTGCCCTAGATAGAAAAGCCTGTGATATACAAACAGACAAGTTCCTATTAATACCATTTAAAGTACATAACAAGTTTATCTTTTAAGATTTTTTAAAACATTATAAAATCACCAAAAGGTGAAGGGTATATTTGCTTCAAGGTGTTTCTGATTTAAGATAGTAGATTGGCCCCACAAGTTTCTCTCTCACTACAGTAAAATCAAAGAAATTAAAAAGGTATGACAAAAATTATCAATAAGACACATCATACTGGATGAATCTCAGAGGTATTACACTGAAGAAAAAATCATGGGGATAGAAAACAAATTGGGGTTATGAGTGGGGAAAGGGTGAATGACTATAAAGGGATAGTATAAGGAGTTTTTTGGGGAGTGATGGTACTTCTCTTTAACTCTGTTGTCAAAACTCACAAAACTCTATGCTACTAAAACAAAAGCAAAATTTACCATATGATAATCTGAAAAACAATTTTAAAAGATATGAGCCCAAAATTTGAACAGAGAGGAGGCAGCAACAGACAAATGATTTCAACAAATTTCTGGAAAGCTGAAGGCAGATGAAATATGACTCAGCTGAACAGAGAAAGCTGCAATCTAGAGGGACTACAAGGTGGATACCAGTGAGAAGCATTCTGACTGATTCCACAATCCCTGAGAAGTTCAGATTTGGAGGTAAAAGTTACAGCAAAGAGTGTAGGCCTAAAAATGACTAGTTGAAATCATATACGACAGAATGGCCTGATCTCCAAAGTCCTCTGCCCTACACCTCTTAGCCATAAAAATATGATCTCTCACTTCCATCACTGACTCCCACAGGTAGGAGACCAGAGAATTTTTATCTGGAGGAATAAATGGGAGAGAATTACATGGAAGAAATACAGGGAGGGACAGATAAAGTATGTGTGAAGTGGAAATCAGAAGATGAGATGGAGGACAAGGAAGTCCTCTTCCTTCTGCAGAAGACTAAAAAGTTCTGTATCCCCAGAGAAAATACCTCTAGCCAAAGGAAAAGACTGGCTCCCTACCAGTGACTCTGTAATACAGTGTTTCTCAAAATATGGTCTACTTGGCCGGGTGCAGTGACTCACGCCTGTAATCCCAGCACTTTGGGAGACCGCAGCAGGTGGATCACAAGGTCAAGAGATTGAGACCAGCCTGGCCAATATGGCGAAACCCTGTCTCTATAAAGTGCAAAAATTAGCTGGGCATGGTGATGCACACCTGTAGTCCCAGCTACTTGGGAGGCTGAGGCAGGAGAATTGCTTGAACCTGGGAGGCGGAGGTTGCAGTGAGCATCAGACCACTGCAGTCCAGCCTAGCAACAAAGTGAGACCCCATCTCAAAAAAAAAAAATGGTCCACTTATGGATGCTGACCTAAAACTATTTATTTTTCTAATTTTTTAAAAACTCATGAATAGGGTAACACATAATTCACTGAATTGCACTTTGCTAGTGCAGCCCAACATTTGTTAAGCATTGCCCACAAACACAGAGCTTTCGAATAGTGCTTTGGGGTCTACTCATATGTTGCCAAGACTAGCCAGAAGCAAGAGGAAATTCACCTACATAAACAAGAGAAAAAATAAATTACAAATAGCAACAAAAAAAACCTTGGTGTTAATAGAGCAGCAAACAAAAGTAATAATACATATATATACACATATATATATCCTCAGAAAAATATGTTATCTATGAACTAAGGATATTTTGGAAACACAATAGAAATGAAAGAAGTTCTAGAAATTAAAATATTTTTAGAAATATTCTACAAATTCAATATAAGGAAGATAGTGTTGCAAGATCAAATTAAGTAATTTTTCTGGAAAGGAGATAATACCATTGAAACAACTGGAGAAAAAGAGAAGAAAATTAAGCACCAATCTAGAAGTTCAACACCTGACTAAGTTCAAACTTCTCAAAATTAACGATGGAAGCTAAGCAAGAGTGGAGCAATGCCTTCAAGATGCCGAGAGCAGCTTATTTTTAACTTAAAATTGTATGTGTAGTCAAACGATCAATGAAATGTGAGGGTGAAAAAGGGTGTTTTAGATATTTAAGAACTCAGAAAATTTAATTTTCTTAGGAAGCTCTAAGTGTTTAAGAAAGTGCTCTAGTAAACCAAGTAAGCTAGGAAATGGGAAGTCCAACAAAGGAGGATGACAAAGGGAGGTCATGGAATCATCACTGCATAAGAGGCCAAGAGAGCAACCATACAGACTGGCATAGAAGGACAACTGCAGCAGAGACATCTCTAGTAAAAACAGGGACATTGTCTGACCGGGGTACAAAAACCCTTCAAACTAGTGATGGGAACATGGCAGACCTGACAGAGAAGTTGGAAAATTTTTAAGGTACATTTGTAGAAAGTTATATAAATGTTTAAAATGAGGCAATTATTAATTCCAGGAAAATAAAATTATGCAAAAGAAAATCATGTTACTGTTGCCCTAGAGTACACAATATTGATAGTCATAATAATAGCTAATACATTTATTAAATATTATGATGTAACTATATAATAGAAGGCAAAGTATGTGTGTTAGAGAGCTAAATCATCATGTAATATTACTGAGAAGACAGTAATGTCTAAAATTGTTAAATCAAACAACAGAATAGCCATACTCTTTAGCTACGCTAAGATAAATAACAGAAGAAACAACTTTTGGAGTCAAAGTAATTGCCTCTGAGAGGGAAGGAAAGTTCAGGCAGGGACTACTATTTTTCATCATAAAGCCTTTAGGACTTACTATTTTATTTTTTAAAACTGCGTACACGTTACTTTGATAAATGTTATAGATATATAAAAAGAAATAAGGCCACCATGGTCTATTTGTTTTTAGACAAGATATTTATTGTGAAGTTCCAAATGACATTAGCAGAATTGTGATTTTTATGTTTACTGAATGGTGCATGGGATAAAAAGGGGTTCTAAAACACTTTACTAGGTCATCCAAACTCTACAACAGACATTTATGCGTCAAAATTCTTGTAAAAGGATCACTTCCTTACTCCCTCCACTCTCCCCTCAAAATACCCAGGTTCACAAAGAACAAAACTTTAAGCTTAACCAACAAAAAAAAGTGTCATACAATAATTCGAAGGCAATGTTTCTATGAAGACAGGAGGTAGCAGGCTGAACCACATTCGCTGACCCTATCTCTCAGCTGCTCCTCCTTACTTGTCGGGTTTTTCTTGTGTACCCCACTTCATTATTTTCATCATCCTTACCTCTCTTTCTGTTTACTGGACATTCCCCTTGATCTAATACCAAACTTAGCCAGTGTAACTGTATCTCAGATGACAATGTGACCAATTCCTGGTAAGAACAGATGGTTAATGTTATCACAGTAATTAATACAAATATGAATTGATTTAGCAATGAATTACATTTTCTCCCATCCAGGCATGAAGAAGTTAAAACCTGGACTTACTGACCCTGTGTTAAAATTTAGTGCTAAACATAAGCAACAATACTGGGGCACTGTTACTTTATCAAGACACCTGAACATAGCAAAATTAATTTTGTTTATTTTTATTAACATAGGACACGCTAACAGAATATTATCATTTAATAAAACCAAGTTACAAAGAAACTCACTGGCCAATAAACAAATGATATTCACTTGACTCTTCTCTTGGTTGACTGATTTTCGATTTTCTATTAATTAGTAGTACACAGCTATTTTTATCAATTTATGCTTAAAATGCCTTATGATTTCAACGAAATTTCTTAGCTTTTACTTAATGAATAATTTCTTCAGTTGGGAATCTTTTCATAATTCAAAATAGTTCCCGAAAGTTAATGCATCCTTCAATGTCTTCTACTTAAGCAGGGCACATTTAAAATACAACATGATTCTATGAAAGCTGACTGACATTTAAGCATAAAGCCTATAAAAAAAAGAAATGTCATCCCTCTCCCCATGTTTCACAGAGACCATATGACTGTTCCATACTCTTCATATTTAGCAACGGGAGTTCCTTAGAGATTAAACAGCAGAAAACAGGAGGAACTTAGGCTATCAATGTACTTGTAAAACAGATAAAACTCCAAATGTATTTTAAGATTCCATCTTCTCCATAGATGAGAAAGTGCTGAAAGGGCTCTTCAACTTTTCTTTTGCGACATCCTCTGTCACTCAATTAGAAAAGAGTTGCAGGATGGTAGTACTCCTTAAACAGCACAGACTCAATCTGGAAAGACTGGCAGAAACTCCTCTCCCCCAACAATGTATCCCAGAAAATAAACTGCCAAGTGCAAGAGGGACAATTTTCAGAATAAATAACATTCCAAAGGACTGACAAAACAAAGACTATTTTTAAACAAAGAACACACCATATACTCCGAAATTTCAGGATAACCATACATTAAGTACTTTGTGCAAGTAATATTTTTACCAGTTAAAAGTCATTATGAAATACACATTCTTTTAACTGAATTTCATGTTATATAAAACTTGACAAGTGTGGCACATTTCCACTATTAACCATTACATGGTTTTTTGTTTTTTTTAAAAAGCATATATTAATCTAAAGTATACATTACCCAGACCTTTTGATTTAAAATATAACTGAAGGAAAATATAAACTCTGAATAAACAGGTATTCTTCTACACAAACATGAGTTATTTCAGTAAAAAAAAAAAAAAAAAAGCAATTTCAAAGCAATTTCAATGTAATTAAGCCACCTTTGATTAATACATACATTTTCATGCATGTGGAAAAATTGTTTTTAACTGGAACTTTAAGTTCCATAACAAAAAAGTTACAGCATTTATTCAATAAGGAATATTAAAATAATTCCAGTTAGTAAAAAGCAAAATAACTTCAACCATATATATATATTATAATTTATCATGTACATACTCCAAAATCCCCATAATTTAATTAGGAAATTTATAGAACATCTTTTTAAAGTATATCTTAGGAAAACCAATCAAAACAATTGGTGCCTTAACTAAAGAGAATGTGCGTACACATTGCTATTTGACCTATATGCAAAAGTGGAATGAAATACATAGGAAATTAAGGTTTCTGCTTTCAAAAATTTCTGGAATATTAGTACTTAAGTCAAAACACTTACCTGCAAAATAAAAACAGCCTGAGGTATTTCCAAAGCTGAAGTAATTTTCTGAATGTTAAATACCACAAGAATGCAAACAGTCTCCATTAAGCATTTACATGTGGTTTACAGTTGAGGCAGAAGATAAAGGTCTGCCAAGCAGTTTTCCCAACTCACCTGTACTCTTTCTTCCCTTATAAAGTATAAGCTTCAAGGGAAATAATTACATATAAAAACATTCCAAGTCAGTTGGGGTTCCTAACTGCAACATTTAACCAAACAAAAGAGGAATTTTTAAATTCTCCTATGCAGAACCTACCCAACCACTGCAGACATGAGCCTTAATTCCTATGCTAGACAAGGTAAGCATGTCCTTTGAAATCAAAGCTAAGCTTGACAAAGAACTGTACTGAATAAATTGGATATATGAACCATCTCAACAAAGTTGGTACTTTAAGCATTTACACACATGAAAATGATGAAGTGTTTTATTTAGATACAGTCTTTCATCTTTCTCTGAATCCTGAAAGGTTAGCAAGTCATTATACTTATGTAATCCTTTTCTCCACAAAATACGTACACAAATACAGCATCATATGTAAATATAATATCATCAACACAGCATAAACATTTAAGTGGTAGACACAAGTCACATGAAAGAGGCTCTATGCATCATGTGGCTTGTTTCAATAAAAAGCAAACATTAGAATGCCATTTCAGCAGTTACAGTGTTGATATGATCAATATAGCTAATTTTTTTATACCCGTCATATATTTTCAGAAGTCATCCATAGGGAAGAAGCAAAGGACAAAGACTGTTTTTGTTTTTTTTTTTAAAGTTATGTGCCAACTTCAAAAGGACATACTAACCAGACATCAGCATTCAAAAGATAGATTGAATAGAACTGGCCTTGATGCACATGCAGATAATTTGCTTTCATAATATAAAATTAAATGGTAATGTCAGCTGTATTACTACTGTTTCTATATTTATGATTAATTACTAGCAGTACAACTCCCAGAAGAAAGGAGATGGATCCAACAGCGATGTAAGCAATCCCCAAAAATGGATTTTTTCCTCCCATCCATGAAATAGTGCTCAAGATCATCCGTTTTCGTCCATCAAAATAATGTACAGGGTAATCTGAAGAGGGTATAGGAAGATTTTTCCATCTCTGGTCACTTGATATTTAAAATACAATTTTAAAAGCTGCCATTTAATTGTTAGCAATTCATTTGCATAATTCTAGGATATACAGATACCTTACTCCTATGTTCTAAATCACAAATAAAAATTATATTATTATCTTGAAAGACCGATTTAGCAAATTAAATGTTAGTAGTAAAAGCCAAAATTTTTTACCAAAACAAACAAATTTAAAGGTCATGCAGTTTCTAGGCACTTTTGCTCTCATTACATGGGAGGTGCAAAAGGCCTCAAAGGAATGCAATGTGAAAAAAATACTTCAATGAACAATGAAGCCCACACAAGAAGGAGACTGGCAGACCAGGGGAAAATGGAAAATCAAGGACTACAAGTCTCTGTGAGCTCAAAGAGCACACGTAGCAAGAGTGCAGTTATGAGACTATGAAAAGGCTCTGACCGAAAGATCAAAAAGCACGATAACAAAGTTTTAACTTGTTGATTTGGAGCAATGGCAAAACTCACGCTGCGACACGGCTGACAGCTAAAACAGTGGAAGTGAAGGGTGGGTTGTTAAGGAGATTTAGGAAATAGGGCACCTGTGTACTAGATGAATTATCTACATGGACCAGTTCTAGGATTTTGCAAGAGATAAGGTAGTGAAGAAGACAGAAGGAGACTTTTGCAAGTCTCCATGCAAAAAGTTTACAACTTTTTCAAAAGCATCTTTTGAGTCCAGGGTTAGGCCCTATCTGTTTCTCTAGTTTCTTCAACTTTCCATCCCCAAAGATGGGTCCCTATGGGTCCCTAACTCCAAACCATAGGTTCAGCTCTAACTTTTTAAATCAACCCTAAACTAAGGCAGGAATGATTTGAAGAGCTCTAGCTAACCCAACATTCTGTGGGAAACAGTATCAAATTACCCATGCTAGGCTCTCTCTCAGTATCCCAACCTGAAAGAAACAGGCTTCTGCCTTCATGTTAGTATTTAATTACCACTTTATACCTAATTTTGATAATTAACCCTTGGTGTTTTGTAGGTCCAAATTACTGTCTTAACAAGTCTTCTCAATCTGCGATATACGACGCATTCCTTTAAATAGTTCTTTCAAAGTTGGGACCCTGCTGCAGACTTCCTGTATGGAAATTGTCTATCAACTAAGAATTCCCCAGTGCTCCACAGACTTCCCTTCATTGTGCTCTAGGCTACAGGTTGCTAAATTTGCCTTTACTCTCTAGAGATCTTGGGGGTGCTAATTTTAACAGAGCTGCTCTCTAGTTTGACTGTCTCCTCAGCATAATGTACTTTCTACCAGCACTTGAACTGGGTCCGTCTGTCCAAAATTGCTCTACTGTGGATTTAGTTTCAAAAATTTGGGTCACTTTCAGCCACCATAGCAGGCCATATTTACTTGTCTATTCAGGTGCAACATCAAGAGACTAGAATCCAAAAACACCTAATCTTGAAATTGGGTCTATTAATTTAACCATTTACTAATCTATTTAAAAACCAAAATGCATTTGGATTATGAAAATTAAAAATGCAAAGATCAGCAAACATTTAAGATTCTAATACTGGAAAATCTCTTCACTCACAGCGTATGTAAAATATAGGCTCTAGATTAAAAGATGCAAAGATTGTTCAGAATAAAAGAAATTACTGAGTATTTTCCTCCTAAAAAAGACTGCATCTATGCTGATATGAGTTGGTGTAACTGAGTGTACTAGCTGAGATGCTGCCAATGTTGGTAGCTGAGAGTAAAACTATGGCCTTTGGAGTCAACAGCCTGGTTATGAACCCCAGCTCTTATTATCATTACCTGTGTAATGTCAGGTAAGTTACCTAAGTGCTCAATGTTCTTACATTCTGGTCTATAATAGGGAGATATGCTGCTGCCTGAATTAAATAATGAGTGGAAAATACTTAGCACAATGTTAACACATAGAGTGGAATAAATGTATTTATCAGCACTGAATGTGAACTTATTAATGTGGAAAAATACAGCTAATAATACCATGTTTTGATATTGTCAATAGATCAAAATCATTAACAATTACATTGATACAAATCAACACATCCACTGATTTTTAATATCTAAAACTATATATTAAAACAGCCCAGTACCACTCAACACTTAGTTTTAGGTACACTTATTGGCCTTTACATTAAGCCCAATTACAATCTCCCTTGTAAAAATATCTAGGTTGTTAATAAATCAAGCACCTACATTTTAAGTAATTTTACTAAACAATATGCTTCAAACACTAGTACCAAGTATATGCAAATTGAAGACATTTCTAGAAGATATAAATTTAAAAATACATTCTCATATATACCACACATACTTTTGTAAAAACACAGAGACCAAAAACCAAAGCACAAAGTAACATGACACACAATAGATACAAGGTTGGACCAGACTCCTTTTAAGCTCTAAGAATCTGTATACCTAGCCAAAAAAGGATACTGTATGTGATATTCAAATAGTATCGGCCAGCTGGTAATGTTGGGTGTAAATCACTTTTCCGTTCTATAAGACGATATAACTTGCGAAAAGTAGGTAATGCTGCAGTACGCATCCAAACAATAAAATCCTCATTTATGAATCCATTATTATCTAGGTCCGAATCCAGCATGTAGACTGGTTTAAGCCAGTTCACAGGCTTTGTTGTACCTTAAAAGGAATGGGGAAGGGATGAGGAGATAAAATATTGCATTGTGCAATTAAAGTGGCAGAGAAACAAATAAATTTGGATAATAAATAGGGGTTTATTCAAAAGAAGCTTTGCTGCAATTTTAAAATATTAAAACTGAAATGCTTATAAGACACCACAGAAACTGAATTCATAATTAAAAGTATGTATTTCCTTTAGAATTTTAGTACAACATTTAACTAACTTGGTATGAAGCTGACGAAAGAAAAATTGTGTTTTTCAAAACATAAACTTTAAGATTCTAAAAACAGAAAATTTAAAATACTTCATTAAAACTCCTAATTTATGGCCGGGCGCAGTGGCTCAGGCCTGTTATCCCAGCACTTTGGGAGGCCGAGGTGGGTGGATCACAAGGTCAAGAGAACCTCGTTCTCTACTAAAAATACAAAAAATTAGCTGGGCATGGTGGCACGTGCCTGTAGTCCCAGCTACTTGGGAGGCTGAGGCAGGAGGTTCACTTGAACCTGAGAGGCAGAGGTTGCAGTGAGCCAAGATTGCGCCACTGCACTCCAGTCTGGCAACAGAGTGAGACTCCATCTGAAAAAAAAAACAAAAAACAAAAAACTCCTAGTTTTTTTTTTTTAAGGGATATTAGTAATGTTTTACCTTTAAATCGTTCTTCTAGGTTGTCTCCTCCAGGGGGATTTCTGAATTTCACATTTTTATCTGTCCACCAAGCAATACCTTTCTTTTTCAAAGCAATAGGTATAGGGTAAGAATCATTGCCAATGAGAAATAATTCTAATGTATCTAAACACAAGAAAAGGAAGACATTACTAAATATCTCTTGAAAACTCATGGCATCTGCTTAACTCTATGAGGAATAAAGATTTGATATTTGCTTCCAAAAGTGGTTGTGACAGAGTAGGCATATGATATACATCTGTTATTTATTCCATGTGAATTAACTATGGTAACTTTATAATTCTAGAAGGACTTGTCTCCCCTTAACAGGGTTCTAATTTACTTACCCATATGGCTAGCTGACATGCACTAAGATCAAATGTTTTAATATTAACCCAACAATAATTGCAAGGTAAATCTGCCTTTCCCTCCTTCCTTTCAATAATGTGTCTCTAATACCTTCTTGCTGATCCATTTCTCTGTCTACATTGTCTAATACAACAGCCACTAGGCACACGGGGCTACGGAGTCCTTGAAATATGGTTGGTCCAAATGAATATGTTCTATAAGTATCAATATACATCAGATATCAAAGACCTACTTAAAAAATTAGAATATGAAGCATCTCAACTTTTATATAGTATTATATGCTGAAATGGTAATACCTTGGATATACTGTGTTAAAATGTATTACTAAAATTAATTTCACTTGTTTCTTTACACAGTTTTAAATATGACTATTAGAAAATTTAAAATTACCTACAGGACTTTTATTTACAGCTCACGTTATATTTCTATCATATAGTGCTGTTCTAAATGATCAACTATAGCTCCTTTTCAATGATAAAAATAAAGTCAATAGGAAGGTCAGCCTGACTTTTATTTTAAGTTATATGAAATAGGAAGGTTAGGAGAATGTTTCTGCTTCTTTCTTCTCAGAGACAGAAATCCAACCTAAAATATAAGTATCCTCAAAACAAAATCAAAATGCATTATAACACCCCATTCAATACTCAACTTATGTCTTAAATGTTTGAGTCTCTCAATTTTATTCATGTTTACTAAACTATCAAATCGGTAATGAAATTATGCAAACTGTCCTAATTATATATATCTGTATTTGTATCTATATCATACCATTAAACATGCTGTTGGCAATAGCTCCACAAGGAGCAATTGGTTTGTCTTCATTTCTTCGATAAGGCTCACATTCCTTACTGGGATTCTGGTTTTTAGAAGGAAAAGAGGAGAGAAATTATTATCCAGACCTCTAGGAGAACTATGAGCTATCCCTAAATTACTGATTAAGAATTCAACATCTTTATTTTTCTCACTTGTAATACATAGGTCTGTAATGTAAGTAGGCTATAAATAACACCACATTTAAATATTCAAAATGTATTCTTATTTTTTATTTTATTTTATTTTTATTATTATTATTTTTTAGAATAAAAAGAATAAAAGAGAGAAAGAAAGAGGAAGAGATTTTAGAAAAAGAGAGAAAAGGAGAAAGAAACAGCAAAAGGAAGAAAAAAAAGAATGAAAGAGAGAAAGAAAGAGGAAGAGATTTTAGAAAAGGAGAGAGAAATAGCAAAACAAAGAAAGAAAAAAAAAAGAATGAAAGAGAGAAAGAAAGAGGGAGAGAGAATGGGATTCTTGTTTTATTGCCCAGGCTAGAATACAGTCTAAAAATGGGTATTAAAAACCTCTTTTATGCCAATAATTGTGCTTAACAATGGAGACAGGAAGGAATAGGGGATGAAAATAACAAATAAGCAGCCAACCAATATTTTATTT